>VYZV01014337.1:102196-142904 GCA_013401275.1 Pandion haliaetus | reverse complement strand
TTTGTGAGAAAGATACATGAAGGATTTTGCTCCATCACTATGCAAGCCCATTTTTGTTGTTGTTGCTGAAGTCCCTAAATGAGGATGAGAGAGAGCCCAAGAGTCTGTAAACAGCTCAGCTTTTTTTTTATTTTCAAACAGCAAACAGTTTCTACTGCACATAGTGCTAACAGGTTTTAGGGTTTGGTGATTTTATGGAGTTTTAACAGAATTTGGGAATGGGACCTTCTCAGATAGCAGAGATGAATGAATTTTTTGCCCTAAGTCTGATTAAAATGGTGGCTTCAGAAGACACAGAGGCCAGAAAGTGCAGAAACTGTTAAGAAGATTTTCAAAGACCCCTTAGATGTAAAAGATTGATTTGAAATGTGACTTGTGCCCCTACGTCTCTGAGGTGCTTTTGAAAATTTTGCTTTTAATTCTCTGTTCACCCTTTTTCTCTGCCTTTCAGTGAAATACAGAAGACAAATGTGATTCAGACGCTAAACCAGGGTGTTTTCACTGGTTTGTCTTCATCAGCATGCAGTGGTCATAGCCCACCACTGTTCAGTCTACTCTTTGAGACATTGCACCTCACCTCAGCCTCCTTCCTACCCAAGAGTGTGAAACATCAGCGTGTGCAAAGCTACTTTCCTTCCTCCTCTTCCTTGTGCATCCCCCCCACTGTAAGTTAAATGAGAAAAAAATAGCTCTAGACCCTCAAATCAGTCAAACAAGCAAAATGAGCATTTAGTTAAATGACAACAGTGAAACAACCAACAGCTTTGTGCAAGGTTCCTCAATCACAGCAGAAAGTCCCTCTGACCATAGATAGCAACCCACATGCCCTATCTCATCTGCAAATGCTTGAGATCAGAAAAGGAGCTGAAGCTGGGAAGCAATTGTGGAAGGAGCACAATGCAATTCAATACAACACAATACGAGGAATCCAAACCACGGATTCCGGACTTTCTTGGATAATTCACTTCTTGCCTACACATTCCACAAGTTCTGGCTTGAAGCACCTGACACAAAGAAATAAACCGAGATGATAGTGAAAGAAACTGTCCATTCTTTTTCAACAGATCTCCAAAGCATATGAATAAACTTTTAAAGCACGCATTTAACGTGCTTAGCTGAACATGGATATCCTTAAGATGCTTCACTCCCTCCCAGATTTGAATGGTTAATGCACAGCACCTAGAAAACCAAAGCCATTGGCCTCAGGGTTTTTATCAGTGGAAAAAAGATGATGAAGTGCAGTAGTTGACCAAGGTGAGAGGAAGCACGTTCTAATAGGCAGTGAAGCACGTTGCTAGGGGTGCTAAAATCCTCCACTCCTGTCATATGAGTCTGATCAAGGCTCCGAAACCAAATGCCTCAGAGCAAAACCATATACAGTTGGCTGAGCCTCCCCAAAAGGTACTTCTTGCGTTTAAATAACACAGCACTGGTGAAACATGTTTAGGCTGTTTTATTTGGTTTGGGATTCCTGTGTGTTCAATGTACAGAACCCTTCCAACTATTTCCTGGTTCAGCCATTCAGGCTCGTTTGAGAACTTGTTTTCTGTTCTGTAAAAATGCTCAGCTGGAGCTGGGGTTCTGGTGCTGATGCCAATTAGGATGGAAGAGGCCCAGCTCGCGGGGTCCTGTATTTGTTTTGTAATTGAGTTGAAAGGGCTGACTCATTCCCCTCCACTCTGTCTCCCCCCTCTGCGAGCTTATGAAGAACACAGTATTTCACAAATACAGACAGGCTGCTGAGCGCAGCTGCCTGCCCCCAGCCCTCCCCAGCCTCAGATGTGTGTGCTGCCCCGACAACACATGAGAAGGTGCCGGTGGGGGAAAACTACCCTCACGTCATGCTTACAGGATCCAGCAGCGTTAGAGATGAGAGCACAAACTGGGTGTCTGCCCCGCACCCACGTATCCCGTGCACCCTGCTCCCAGTGGCATGCCGAGGCTAGGCCATGCTGCACATACACCTCGTCCACCTCCCCCAGCATGAAGGACCTACATTTTTTTAACATTTAAAGAAATTGACAGTTTTCCTCAACACCGCACTCACTGCATCAAGACATGCTGCTTTTGTAGGACTGGATATTAATGCATGGCTTAGAGAAGATGGGGAGCACTCCCTGGCCCATGGGGGTAGGTTTTTTGGTGCTTTGTCTGGAAGCAAAAACGTTTGGGTGCTTTTTCCACCCCCTTGATACCATGCATTTCTGCAGTGTCAGGGTGTGGTTGGGAGCAGATGGACTGAAACACTGCAAAGGAGTTAAGACATTGTTAGCCTCAGCCCGAGGAATAAAAATGACTTATTTTGCCCAGAAATGGGTTGTGCAAAAAACCAAACATCCCACCCCCAAAAAACCAATCCAAGAAACACTGTTTAGCTGAGTAGAGCCAGTGAGATCAGGGAAGGCCTGAACACATATTTAAACCTTTTGAGTTGAAAATATCTAAATTTGGGGAACATCTGAGCTTTGCTCACTGTCAGTACCTCTTCCTGCAGAGTCAGATCACTCCTATTCTGATGAGGCCTCATCCCAAGGCTGAGCTGAGATTTTAGGGGTTAGGCTGGGTTATTTCTCAATTTCTCCACGTCTGTTTGCTCATCCCTGTCTCGTGGGTCATACAAAACCAGCAGAACAAACCTGGCTCTTGCTGAGATCATCATCTCGCTGGACTTGCAAAATGTAGCCTGTCTGGCAGCTCACGTTGCACTGGGCACCGTTGTACCACCCGCCATCGGTGCAGTTCAGCAGTGCGTTCTCAATGTCCAGCTTTTGGCAGTCGTTGGCTTCACAGGAGTAGTGGACACAGCTAGGTGGGAGACAAGAAGTGGTATTTTTATTCAATTAATTTAATACCTTCCACAAGAGGAAGCGTGAGTGACTGACAAACTCATCACTTGGCAGGCAGCAGGTACACAGACTGCATACTGAACCTGACTTGGCAAAGGGCTCCTCACCAACAAGCACACCCTCTAGTTATGTTTTCCTAAGGACAGGGACAGTGGTAACGGTGATGACATTGAAAGCAAATTACAGGTCTTGTGGCAAAAGGGAAGTGACTGCCAGTTCTGCCAGAATTATTGTCTGTTCTGCAATATTCAACTGCACTGCGGCCTTCCTACTCCTGCACCAACATGCATCCATCCATCCATCCCACAAGAGCACTCTCCCTCCAAGAGCAGTCCTTATGCCCCATCCAATTTTAAATCTCTGCTGAATTCAGGAGTGCCCGATATTGCTAGTGATAAGTGTGCATGTGTGTACATGTGAGGAGGAGTTTCTGTGATCAACACTGTTATCTTTGAGAAACTCGATTGAAATCAACACATTCATTTTATTCCACTTCACAAGTAACACCAAACATCAGCTGTGTAGCTGTGTTGATAAGCTCTTATCAAGCTCAGCAGCATGCTGTCATTTCAGATCTCTCCGGTTGCTCTCCTGCCATCCATAAAATGTTTCTCCGGATGGAAACTGTCTGCTCTCCTTACAGTAAATTATTGTAACATTTAGCACAACTTGTAAAAAGAGGGTTTTCTTTTATTTTTGTATACACAGAGATGTCTGGTTGACACAAAATCTTTCACCGTCTCTGATGACCTGAGTCAAACATTATAGCACATGTTCAAATGTGAATATGGGGCAGTCCCTGAGATAAAGGGCAATGAAAATACTGAGAGTCTTAAAGCATGAGGGTGTATTTAGACTAGCTATAAGGAAGAAATTTTTTACGATGAGGGTGGTGAAACACTGGTACAGGTTGCCCAGAGAGGTGGTAGATGCCCCATCCCTGGAAACGTTCAAAGTCAGGCTGGACAGGGCTCTGCACAACCTGGTCTAGTTGAAGATGTCCCCGCTCATTGCAGGGGGATTGGACTAGATGACCTTTAATGGTCACTTCCAACCCAAACTATTCAATGATTTAGAGGGAGTTTTAGATTGGATATAAGGAAAAATTTATTTACTGAAAGAGTTGTCAGACATTGGAACAGGCTGCCCAGGGAAGTTGTGGAGTCATCATCCCTAGAGGTATTCAAAAAGCATGTAGACAAGGCACTTCATGACATGGTCTAGTTGACATGGTTGATGGTTGGACTCGATGATCTTAAAAGTCTTTTCCAACCTAAATGATTCTGTGATTCTATGATTCTATGTGCAAAGACGTTTTTCTGGATTAGAGACAAAATCTCTGGGGTTAAGGATTCCTACAAGGTGATATGTCTCTGCTGAAAATTAAAATGAATTGAAATTAAATACAGTTAAATTAATTCTGAGGAGGGAAAACCTTGACTTATTTCACCATCTACATGGGTAGGTAAGAACCTGAAACATAGAAAGTTACAGAAAGAAGGGAAAGCAATGCATCAATATGCATATTTTGAAATGGATTACAAGCAAGCTATTCCTGTCTTAGAAAAAGGGTTAACAGCCACTAAAACCTCACCCACCTTAGTAAGCACAGGACTTAGCATGTACATGGTGTTTTACTACATTCAAAGCATTGTGCAGACATTATCTAATTAATTTTCATGACACCCCTGTGAGACACCTGGGCTGGTATTGTTATCTCCATGTTACTGATAGAGAAGCACATCCGCACATGTCTCTACTGAGCTCTAGATCAGATTAAACGACAGTATTATGTACCTCCACAACTCATTTCTCTGTCCCAGGCTAGTGCTATATGGGAAGTGCCTACTGCTTGTAATTTAAAATTGCTTGTTCAGTGGTGGCCCTTCCCTGGAGTGCGATGAGCCATGAACAATTTTTACATTCAGAAAGATCTTATTCCTCATTGTGCTCAAAGTATTGCTGCTGACAGGACTGAGAAAGGAGAATTCCACCTCTGTGTTGGCCAGCTCCATACCCTGGTATGCAACAAACAGCACCCTATCTATAAGCACAACTGTGATGCTCATTACTTCTGCAGAACAGATGATCCTCTGCCAGCACTGACCTACACAGAGTGAGCCTGCCTTCAGTAGGATCTGCCCCCCCCCATGCCAAGGGTTTCACACGTTTTCCAGTCACTGCAACTCACAGCCTGACATACAAATTTAAGCTGCCATTGATTTCACTTTGCACCAATCGATAAGACTGTGGATGAGATGGTGGAAGAAGAAGTGGACAGTATACTGTGGTGCCTAGGTGGTCTTCTCTTGCAGAGAAATGAGGTGAGGACAACAGCCATGTGCAATTGTAAATGCCCAACATGAACCACCCAGGACTGTGAACCACAGACATTACTCTGTTTCAGCAGCAGACCCCAGGCAGCCTCATATATGCAGCTCCCTGAGCGGAGCAGTACCTTACCATTGACCTCACAGCACTGCTAGTTGAGTAAGTCACCAATTAACATTAGCAAGAATGTCAGAACATGGATGTTGAGTGAGAGCATAAATGATGAATGATGTCTTGTTGAACCCTCCTTATATGTCCCAGTTACACCTACCCATGAAGGCTAACTGTCACTTTGCTCCCCTCTGTTTTTCAGATGGTGAGGCTGCAATACAAGTTCTTCCCATGCCAGGGCTCCAGTGATGAGGAAGTTGACTCATTGAGGAAAAAAGCAAGCACTATTGCCAAGCCATTCTCAGAAGTACATGTTGCAAACCTTGACTTCCCATTGCAAAACTCCCACAAAATCTGAAAACCTTTTTGGGCTGAAGTTGGAAAAATAAAATAATGGCAGACCTATTTCATTTTATACTTATGTGAATCAATGTGCTACACATTCATGTAGCACTGAATTCAGCCTCGAATGCCTTCAGAGGGAAGGATGAGCCTAAGAAAACCTTTGCAGTTTGCACAAAGGGAAATCTGGAGCAACGTCACCGCAGCCAGTGGCATCGCCTTTCATTTCCATCAGTGTAAAGGAGAAGAATCTGGTTTCTTGAGTTCATATCAGGACACCAGATGAGCAAGCCTGGGCTTAGAAGTCCTACAGAACTGAAACGCCACAGACAAAGGCATTAAGAAACACTTATTGTGATGTTCTTCTTTCTGTTTACTAGTCCCCTTGTGGTCTTCTTAAATGGCCATGGAACATTTTTAGCCACCCCCTCCAGGCTCCAGATTATGCCTCAGTTAGCAGATCATCTGGGCAGCTCGCTCTGTCTGTAACTGTATATGAATGACTTCAGTGACAAACAATACAACCATTCACTTTTTGTAAAAAAACAACCACTGCCACCAAATGTTTCCAATTTAAATACTTCTGGTTCTCTAGCTACTGGTTCCAATTTGGTATCAGCTACTGTCAGCTGTAAATCCCAATGAATTTTGAAGTCATGATCCTGAACTGAGTTCTGCAAATGCAGAATTAAGAAGAAGAAATGAATATCTCCAAGTAGGAAGTTTAGACAAAGAACCCATCACATCCATATTGCAGAATTGTGGGTTACAGAAGCTCTTGCATGGGTCCTGCCCTTTAACAGTGGTTAATCATCACATGCTCCAAAAACTATGCATTCCTCGAGAAAGAAACAATATAGAGTATCTGAGAATGAAATCGCTTCTACTTTAACTCATGTTGATTGCTGGCATAGGACAGCTTATCCCATTTTCTCACAATCAAAATTGGGCAACTTCATCAAAACTGCCTATTTCAAATCATCCCTGGTTTATCCTACCTCCCCAAATGCAACTGGGAATTGCTTGGCAGAGTATGAGCTGGTTTGGGTGAAAGCTATGCCAGGGACCCAAGGACTACTCTAATGGTTTACTGATACGTATGTAATGAACAAGGTTGGTGCCTGTGATATGCCCTGACAGTGTTTATTTATTTTACAAGGTCCACTTCAGTTCCTGTCCTTGCCCTGGTAGTATATGATTTCCTAAAGCAACATTTTCACACCAAGGTGAGTGCAAGGAGCAGTGGATTTCTTGCACACGTTCCACTGCCTGCAGCATGTTAAAAATACAGATCAAGGCAAACTATTTCAAGGATGCAAAAAGCCCTGAACTGAGTTAGCTTCACATGTAGGCTGAAGTTCTGAGCCAGTTCTTACTTTATTCAAATCCACTCTGCCCATCCTTAATCTAAATGAGCTCAGTCATTAGCCTCTAAATCTTTATTCCTCTGTGCCAATATTGGCCCCAATTCAGCAAGGCGCTTAAATATGTGCTTAACTTCAAAAGCATGGTTAAGTCCCAGTGATAGATTTGACTACACAGGGATGTAAGCAAATAGCTAAGGGCTTTGCTAAATTGGGGTCTTAGTGACACAATTCTAGAAACATTTGTATTTTAACGTGTTTATAGAGAATTGTAACAATTAAGTGGAACTCTTCCTTCCTCACATAAAAACAATCCCCAGGACTTCCTCTTTCGAAAAGCTTACAGCGGCCAAACTTTTTTTTTCCTAACCCTGGGGTCAAGCACTTTTCCAAGAACTCATCTTAACATACTGCCCTAATTATTTGTCTCCTTCGTGATAGCTCTTGACACATATATATGCATAGGTAAGCATAAAAGCTCATGGTATACACTTGTTATGAGAAGAGCCACATCATTATCTACTGTACATAGATTTCTTTTCCACAGTCCAGGCCAGCCTGGACTGCAGATCTGAAGCACACTTTGGGTTTGCTCTATGCCATAATACATACATACAACTCACACATGTGTAGCCTTCTGAGGCTTTTTCTAACAGATTTATCCTTACAATGGGTTTGTCTTCAACTCTGTAGAGATTCCTCTAAAAGCAAAAGCAGGTTCTCTCTCTCTAATCGAAACATATGCAGCATTTTGAAAAGCAAAGGCTGCTAGCCACATTCCTTTTTGTAGAAATAAAAAGAAGTATGAACTGCAAAGGTGGCAATGAACTTATCTTCTTCAGCGTTCAGCTAAAACACACTGGTCTCCTTGTACTAACACAAAATCTCAAAGAACATTTACCCAAATCCTTGGGGCTAGATGGGGACTGGTGAACATGTGCCACTGGAAGAAAGATCAAGCCCCTCTCTTTTAGGTGTTTGCCTTCAAATATGGTCCATGAGAGTGAGTGACCAAATGAATAGCACCACCTATGGTCCCTTCAGCAATCTCACCGCAGTCCCGTTGGGTGTGACCCTTGATAGCAATCACAGCAAAACTCTAATTCAAACTGATAGGTTCAGGAATGTGGATAAACCCAGAGATTTACAGAAAACACTTGACCCGACCCCAGGTAAGCTGTGGGGGAAGGAGAGGCATGAGCCACCACATCCCCACCACTGTCCCCACCACTGGCAGGGCAACAGGCACTCCTTGGGGACTGGCTCTGCCTTCAGCCTGCCTGCACCATGTTGTGTGAGATATTCCTGCTCGGGGGGGAGGGGGAGATGTCCATATTGAACTGATAAAGCTCTCAAAGCCCCTTCGCCCTGCCAGCCTGGAAGTGGGATCGCGTGCCTGGGTGTTAGCAGCCCTGCAGGTCTCCCTGCCAGAATCTGTCCAGGCAAACAAAGAAAATGCATTGCCTTCCACTTTAATAAAAGCCAAATGATGCCGTTTGCCAATTACCAAAATGGGGTGAAGGTTAAAAACCCATTGAATTATAACACATGTCATGGACCAAAGCTTCTATGATTAACAGTTCTGTGAGAAATTCATTAATTTTACCAGAAGCAAGCTGACAGAGATTGCGCTTAATGACAGAATGCAGGGCAGGGGAAAGGCAGCCGAATCAGGAAAGAGAAAGCTGCATTAAATCACAAAAAAAAAAAAGATGAGGAAACTCTTTCCCTGCCCCACCCCCTTATAAAAAGGAAAAAAAATAACCTGAGTTATAAAGGGCAGTTGCATTTGTTCTGCTGCTGAAGATTTATCTTCTTCATTTCTTGTTGGGGAAGCAGGAGAGAACAAGACAAAGAGAAGAGCTGCAGTGGGCAACATCTCCCTGGGGCTTGTTTGGGGCAGCAAAGGATGAAGCTCAGAGGACAGCCCTCCGTGGACAGCAGGGCAAGGGCAGGCGATGGCATGTTGGCCAGGAGTGGGTCTTGGTCTACAGTGCTGGTCCCCCGCAACTGTTGAATGCCCAGATGTGCACACTTATGGAGGAAGGTAAACCCAAAATCTACCCTGCAGAAGCAATTTTGCAGCCATAACAGTGAGTTTGTGCCAAGATTTAACCAAAGGAAGTAAAAGAAAATCTTTTTGCTACACTAACTAGAAAGCCCAAGGAGCTGCACAACATGGGGCACGCATGCTGGAGAGCCGTGGGCAGCCAGAGCCCACTCCAGGGGTGGGGAGGCTTATCTTCATTACAAACATGGAGTTAATGGAGGATTAGAGAGCTGGAAACTCCTGAAATCCACAATTCGGACAGCTGAATCGGGGTATCTACCTGGGTTTTCAGGCCTCCCACCTGCAGTTTCCAGGAGAGGAGCAAATGGCACCAGGCAGGGTGGAGGAGGGGACGGGTCTTGTGAGCACGGCAGGGAAATGCCACCGAAGGAAAGCAGCACCTCACAAGAACTGCCTTGCCATGGATGGGAGACCCCCAGCTGATATTTCCTATGTGGTGAAAAGGACAAAAAACTGATTTCTGAAGAACCACTGTCAAAGGCAGCCCCAATGCACCAGACTTTCTTGCTGCTTGAGTGACTGCGGGGTGGAAAATTATAACTCTGCTTCTGCACACCCAATTTCACTGTCCACTCCACGAGGCTAAATAGGAAATAATAAAAGTATAATAATTTGAGCTATAAAGCGCAAGAGAAGAACTAACTGGGCCATTATATCTGGTCTAAGGATGCAATGTGGAAATAAAGCATGTCATTTTTACAGCAAATCTCCAACAGTGAGGTAAACTTTTGCTGAAAACAAAAAAGAGCCTGTGGTCAGCTGCAGCAGAAAACCCAACAACTGGAAAAATACAACTGGAAAGTACAGAGTTTTTTTTTTTTTTTTTCAAACCCTCTATAAATGTCTTCAGAAGGATGGAATGGATTTTCAAAAGAGCTGACGATGACTGAGGACAACTACCTATAAAGTTCAATGGGACTTTTGCATTTAAACTCCTTTTTCTCTTCTAAAATATTAACTGTAATATATATTTTAAGAAAGAAGCGTGAGTGCATGTTTTATTTTCAGTTAAGTTGTCACTAAGCCATGGGAGGGATCCATTCACCCTCAAAATACAAGCTGTGTTAACTTTTAAGGGCCGATATATTTCTTTTCCCTCACATATTTAAAATCTGCACCCTTGCCTAGAAGTGTCTGTATCTGGGTATAAATCCTCTCCAACCCAAATAATTCTCATTGAAGAGAGAGAAATAATCTCTCCTGTAAAGAGAAGCCAAAAAGCAGGCAAAAATATCCATGTTGACCTAAGAAAAATGAAAGCGGTAGAACTGATGCTTACACATAGGAAGGAAAGTTCCTTTTAAAATAAAATAAATATTTTCAAAATCATATTAGGCAAATGCAACCAGTGGGGAAAGGGGAGAAGGGAAGGATGGGCAGTGTGGGACTGGCACTCAAAGGGAGTCTGATGAGGAGACCATGAGCACAGGAGGCAGAAAACCCACATCCAACTTCTGAAATGGTTAAGAATAAATTTAAAAAAAATCCCTCTTTCTATGTGCTTCCCGGATTGGGTAAAATAACAAAGGAAAAAGCTGGCAGGTGACAGCAAAGGTGTCACCTATTTCCTGGCTGCACAACTTAATGCACAACTTTGTCTACATCTTGGATACCTGAACTGCTTAGAATTTCTTGTACAGAAAAATGCATATACGGTCACCCAAAGTGATCCCATCACAAGGCAAATTGGAGATTTTCCACTATAGCACTGTCATCAATGGAAAAAAACCCCACTGATTTCAATTGGCTTTGGATCAGGGCTTTATTTCAGAGAGTTTCTAGTTCCTTGACTGACATGGGAAACTTTATGATCAATCCAGCGTTGTAACCTGCAAGATCTAAAATGCTACTTTGAACGAGCAAGGCTCTGACAGAAGTTTTTGAGAGCAAGGGCCTGAGATGGTTCAGTGCATCATGAAAACAAAACAATGCCAAAAAAAAAAAAAATAAGGAAAAGAAGAGGTAAACGGTGGGTGATTCTTCTTCAAGAGATTTCTAAAGGTTAGTTTGCTGGGCTGTAGAGGCTCACTGAAGCTTTGCCTAAGGGGAATACATTTTTTATTACGGAAATAACTTTCTAAACACAGAGCACTTCTAATTTCGTAAGTGAACAAATGATTCAACTCCTACTGAAAACTTGAGAGGGATGAATGTGGCCCTGCATCTCAGCCTCTCGAGCTCCCTGTTGCTTCTCACCATCTCCTTCCAGCGGGTCTTTCTCGCTCTTTTTCTGTCCCGCTCCTGCACTGGGATTTGGCCAAACTTCCACAACTAGACTTCTCATCTGAAACTTGATCCTGCTGTCTTTGGGCCTCTGAATTTATACAACCTATTGCACAGAATGATCAGACTCCTTGAATCTAGGTCAGAACACACTGACTGGATTGATTTAGCTATAGATATACTCCTTTTTTTTTACATTTTATTTTCCCTTCCCTCTCCCCCTTCTCACCCTCCCGCCTTTCCTGGAATAAAAGCAGGCCCTAAAAAGAAGCCAGAACATTATCAAAAAACCTGACAGCTTGCTTGGGAGGCTGAGCAGAGGTTTGCCGGGATATGCAACTTGTTTTACTATTGCTGCCGCTATGGTATGACAACTGCTCACAACCTTGAATTCACAAAGGAAAAAAAAAATTATTCTTTCAGGGGTTTTGCTAAATTCTCCCCTCTTCTTTTCACTGCCTTGCTGAAAGGATCCATGAAGCTGCTGCACCAGAGGCCACAAAAGGTCACAATCTCTGTGGGATGCTGTAAAGCAGAGACTGAGAGGGTTTGGTGGTGATCTATTGATGTGTCTGTAATAACAACAAGAATAAAACGGTAGCCATAAACCTTTCATCCTGGGGGGTCCCACAGAGCTTTTCAGAACATGGGCTGGATCCAGAGAGGTACTGAGGGCCCTTATCCAGCCATAAAAGCACCACGAATGCTGGTGGCCAAGCACCCGCCGCACAGAGCTGAGTACCTTGCAGGATCCGGCCCTGCTGGGGCACAAGCATCACTTTGTCTCTGCGCGACTGCTTCCGTGGGAGGTCCCTGTAACACTTTAGCAGCACAAAGCAGTTTAGATTGAAGCCAGTGTGTGAGTGGCAAAAACGATGCTGTACTGTGGAATGTATGGAGAGTTAACTGGCCCCAATTCCAAGCTTGGGATAAAGGAGGGAGGAGAAAGGAAGAGGAAATAATTCACTAACAGTATCCCATGTGGGTTAAATGTCCCATCCATCCTGATCAATGAGAACACTGGTGGTTTTTTACCAGCGACACAAAAGGGTCAGCAGGGTTCAGCTGCTGTGCCCCTCCTGCCTCCTCTTAACCCCCGGCGCAGGCGGGCAGCGCGGGGGGTGGTGGGTGGCGAGGCAGAAGGAAGCAAGCTGACAGGCTCACCTCTGCTCCGCCGGGCTGTAGGTCTGTCCTCTCTGGCAGCTGCTGATGGTGATGGGGTCGAAGTTGTGGAAGGAACGCAGGGCCACCCCGGAGATGGCCACAAACTGGGAGCTGAAGCTAATGAGGACAGCCTGGGTGTGATAAAAAGGGTGACTGAGGTCATGGATGACGGGGATAATCAGGGGATTGTTCCTGCAGCTCAGAACGTGGACACCTGCCAGAGGAGAGACAAGATCAGAGGAAGGGTCAGACTTAACACAATCACTTCGTGAAGCCGTGGGCACTTCAGAAGCATTTCACCCATAGGAATGGCCCTATAGAGCTGAAAAGTTATGGTAAGCTGCCTGGAGGGGCTTCCCAAATCGCTCTGGAGAGCTTAGCAGAGAAGTATATCCCTCCAGACAGCTGAAGAAAGGCTGCCATTCTCTCCACAAGCACAGCAGACCCTCAGAGCAGTTTCTTTAGACCACAGCTACATTTCTGTTGTGCTTTGTTAAATCAGGAGCAACCATCACGAAGGAAGCAGAGTTGCACTATTGTAAAACTGGTTCGAGAGGACAGTTGGAGCCTTTATACTGCACATCAAATGGTGCCAGCAGGCTGGGTGGCTTTGTGCACCGTGAGCAGAGCACCAGTGGCTTGTTTGTAGCTGTTCATTTCATTAGCACTCAATGTAAAACTTTTTTGCATGAGCTCTACACCAAATGTGCCCAGTCTTGATTTTTTTGGATGGTTTTAAGCCTTAGGGTATCTTGCTCTTTGCTAAAAAAGGCAAAGATGGTCCTGCAGAGAGAAACAAGGGTGATGGACCCACTGAGGATTTTACAGGTGATCTCAATGGAGAAGAAGATAATTGTGTCTTGGGAAAATAAAAGTGTCTCAAGAGATCGAGATGCACAGAAGCACCAGAGAGGTGACAAGGAGACTTCTTAATACCTTTTCTTTAGCAGAGAAGGCACTCAGTGATAGCTGGGAAGAAATTTCCACCTTCAAGTAGAGGCAACCTGAATTCAAATGGGCCAAATCCATCTCAGGGGTAACTCAAAGGACAGACAGCTGTCGGATGGCCTCAGAATTCATTAATTGAGATTCACGGCCTGATGGCTGCCTGCAAAGCCCTGCCTCCACAGCTCCACGGCATTGCTCTGAGGATCAGCTTGGCTCCAGCCCCATTTGCTTCACTGGAGCTCCCCCAGCAATGGCTTTGGCCCAGGCCCTTTGGCTACCCTCATACACTTACAAATTTGAAAATAAAATAAATTCTATTTGCATGTTTAACTGGCTCAGGGATTTCTATTATTATTTTTTTTTTCCAGTTCAGGTTTCTTGACTCAAAAGGGAAGAAATAAAAAAGTTTTCATTTTTGTCCTTAGAAAGTGATTTCCTGTGAATTAAGACAGACTTCTGACCACTCTCTTTAAACATCTATCTCCCACCCTCTACTTTAAAAAATCTTCCTGTAATAAAGAAAAAAAGAGATAAAAAAGCAAACCTTTTTTTGTTTTGGTCTTTACCTGACCCTGAAATAACCTCCCTGTCTACTTGCCTCCCACAGGTCTTTTGATATCAGCTCCTTGTGGAACAGTGCACGTTTCTCACTTAGAAACAGGTGCAGTTAATACTCAAAATCCCGGGTTCCCAAATTCCTTGGAAGTTTCTGCCTTCTCTGATGGAAAGCCAAGAAAGACCTTATGGTATGAGGCTGTTTATTCACTTCAATTTCATTCCTCGCACTCAGGTGGTGTCCACAACAAAACAGATCCTCAGAGCTGTGCTGCAGTTGCTGGTGCTTTCAGACCCCGACAAGGTAAATGGGGGCTGAACAGGTCAGGTTCATTTAACTAACCTGCCTTTATTAGCAAAAAACCACTCAAGATAGTGCAGGTGCCCATGGCAGGGAAGTTAGAGCTGTGTCCATGCTTGCTTCTGTTTCTGTAGCTCTGTAGCCACCTACTCAATGTTCAACAGCTCTTACAAAGTACCCAGCAACTGAACCCCAGTGTCTACAATGGCTCTGAACTAACAGTGCTGAGGTGTTTGGCATCCCAACCTCTCCATCTCCTATCGAGACTCAGAAGAAGCTTCTCATTATTTTCCAGGAATGTACACGGTAAAAACTTGCTCTGATCAAGGTAGGAAACTGCACTTCTGGATAGACTGCATTTTGCTCATGGGAGTGTCTTTAGCCCACTGAGGACTGATCAAGCTTTAAATTATTGCTATTTCTTTTTGGACATACTTTTAGTTTACAACTAACTTCTGCTTAAGGCTGGCTGACCGTCCGCAGTCAATCCTGCACCCAGTGCATGCCAAAGTTTGCATCTCAGCTGCAGTTTCTAGCTTGCCACAGCGATAATTCAAACACATCAAATACAATATCCAGGAAAAGGACTTAATGCTGCACCCAGAACTCAGACAAAACAGTGATTGGGAGCTCTGCCAGAGTGAGAACTGCTGGGTAGCCTACCTATATCTCTCCTCTGCTCCAGGCCAGCCTCTTCTGAAAAGGTCACAGGGGCTTTTCCATGATCTCCAGGCGACGGTCTGAGCCATGCCAAACTCATGTTGCAACTTCATTGAGGATTTCAAAACGTAACCCTCAGTTTCCTCTTTGCCCCTCTTTCTTGTTCTCTTTCTCTCACAATCTGTCTGTCTGTCTCTATAAAATGCCGCATTAAGTATTTGTTGGCATGCTTGTGTCTCCATCATTTATTTCTCAGAGGGAAAGGGCTATGTGCCACTGTGCGAAAGGAGAAGGATAAGACTAATCCAGGGGCTCTGGCAAACTGGGAGCTACCCTGACTCAACCTGCACAACTTGCTATGAATTTTGGTTTGTTCTCAGACAACAGACACCACACATACTTTCTTTCTTTTCCTCCACACCCCACCAAATCATACATCGCCCTGGATAGTCATCCAACACCTGTCACTTGTGTGTGGTGTGTCCCTTCTCCTTCTCATCACTAGTAGGAAGTTCATTTGAGTTTCAGCTTGTCAAAATTCCAAAGTTATGGTAAAACAGAAAGCTGGGGGAAGGGGGTTATGTTTCCATAAAACCTGCTCTTGGGACAACATGGCCAACTTTCTTCCCAGTAGGAAAAAGGGCAGGGGACAGCTGGAAAGGGATTATGCAAGTCCTACCCTGACACGGAGTTGGGAGCTAGGGTAAGCTCCTTGGTCCTGGAGCTTAAATGCAGCCAGAATCAGTTCACCAGACACAACTTTCCCAGGTTCAGGGAACTGTGCCCAGCGTAGCGACTGGTCTATCCTGGCACTTCAGCACAACTAGCAGGTCCACAGCCTCTATCAGGCACATCTGCTTGAGGCCATGCAAGCAGCCTGCAAGGGCCCTGGTGTTAAGACCTTCATCAAACCTGAAATACTTTGCATGAAAAATTTTGGCCATTAAGTAGCTGTGGAAACCTCCCTGCAAGCAGGACTAGAGATCTGAACAACTACACCTTGCAAAGCAGAAGCGTTTGCTGCACCAGCTGGTGCAGGTCCCTCACTCCCTACTATCAACAGTTCATCTGTATCACTGTCAATGTCTCTCCAGGGAGGTGCTGTGCATGAAGCATTGAAATAGTGCTTATTTTAATGACTAAAGAGGAACTAATCAGTTCTGAACACATAGTGAACAGGTATGGAGAAATGTCTGTATAAAATGATGCATCATTTTCAACAAACTCTAGTGAAACTCAGGTCTTGGAGCATTAAGCAAGCACTTTTTTGTCTGATCCTGGAAAACTGAGCAGGAGTATTGGTCAGTTTGTGAATGTGGGTACCAACAGATTAAACAAGCAATAAAGAGTGAGTTTAATAAAATAGTCTTACCAAGATCATGGCTTTGCTCTTTGGTGTCAAACAGCTGCACACCGATGGTCTCCTGCTTCTGATCCAGGTAATAGGTCCCATCAGTAACTAAGTGAACTAGGACTGCCGCAGCTACCATAGGTTGGGAAAAATAAGCCTGGGAAAACAAAAGCCCCACAAAGGCTGAGATGGAGAACTGTGGTGGGCTTAAAAAAAACCCAAGAGTCAGTTGAGGACTTTTAAAATAACAATTCCCATCCCAGGTCACATGGAAGTCTTCTCTTCCAACCGCTCCTACCCAAACTACATAAACTCAAGTAAATCGCCCCTGCAGCTGGAGGCTGTAACCTCTCAGAAGTTCAACAACCTTGTCACAGGAGGGGACTTTACCACTGACTCTCTAGACAGTGCTCTGAGGTTTTGTTTTGCTGTTTTGCATTAAACGTATTTCAAAGAAAGAGGCAGCTTGTCCCGGGGAAGGCTGTCCCATGATATTTTGCCTGTTGGGAGAAACTTTGTACAGACAGACAAAGAGGAGAATTCTGAATGACGTGTGCACTTCCTACCTTCAGCCAGAAAATGGTCTGTGTCATGTGGGAGTACTGGAAGTTGGCCGTGCAGGGATACCAGGCATACTGAGAGACACCATCGTTCAAGTCAATCACCTTAGTTCGACACATCTGCAGGAGAAAAAAGAAACACCAAAAGAGACATAGATGACAGTAAAGAAGGACTATGACTATTTAAAGTGGGGAAAAAAAGTCCAGGTGCACTGCTAGAATAAAATAATACACAATAATGACGTTTCTAAATACCATGAGATTATTCAAAATTTAAGTTTCCAGGTCTTCCACCTCAATAAGAAAAACTGAAACATGAAAAGGAGCTGAAGACTCACAGCAGCTGGATGGCAGCCAACAGTTTCCCCTTAATTTGGCACGAGGTCTTTGACAGCATTCAGAACAACTTTGCTCCCACCCAAATGGACCATGACTCTTCCTACTAGAGTCCAAGTGATGATCATTTCTGAATGTACCAACTCACAGCACAGACAGCCTGCAGATGCTCTCCACAGTACTCAAGCAATGTCCTATTTAAACCTGCATGTTCCTGTAACCCCAGGGAAGCCACAGATGGCCATGTAAGCTTGGAAGCAAGTGTAGCCAGGAAAGGCCTGTCTCTACAACCCAATTTAAGCAAACTAGTTTTTTGTTTTGTTAACTAGTTTCTGTAAGTGGAACCACCTTCTTCCTATACCTACAGCACTTCCCATGGCAGGCAGCAGTGGTATTATGAGCAAACTGCTCTTTCCAATAAAGAACAAGTACATGAATCCTGAGTACTGGCATGGATGAAAAGCTCAAAGAAGAAAATGCCTGAATTTAAGTACCAGGGAGCCTTGCACTGAAGCTGCAAGAAATGGTAGGATTTACCCTGAAACCACACTGCTCAGTGAAGCTGCTTCAAAAAAGAAACATGCATGACCATAGCCCAACAAACATGAGAAAGGAAACGCCCACCACGCAAAAGGCTACAACTGCATTAGAACCATGCTTCCAGCTGAGGCTCTTGGAACACCTGAAGGGTACCTGTTAAGATCCACAACACTTTGGTGAACTCAGTGACTGTCATTACCAGAGTCATGGGGATAGAGGGAATTCCTTGTGCTCGCGCAGTATAGTGGCGATGGAGCTACGAATGTAGCCCAAGAGGCCAAACCATCTCCAGCAGCTGTGCCAGCCACAGAAGAGCCTAGGACTGGTCACACAGACTATCTGCGCTAGGTGCAAACTGAAGCTCTGTACTCTTGGGGACAGTAATAGATTTCTTTCCAAGACCAGAGCCTGAACTGAGCAATCAGATGGTGATGTGCTGTCAGTAAAGCTGTTCCCATAAGCAATTTCCCCGATTATTAAAACAGAAAGAAAACCCTGAAGTGAAACAAGAGAATTAACAGAGATTTTTAACCATTCAAAATCCTATGCCTACTCGGTAATTCTGCATGGAACTGCCCTCTTGGTCTTGGTCAGCAAAGTCTGGGCAATGCAAAGAGAGCCTAGGATGCCTTGGGAATGAGAAACCAGATTGGCTAGAAGTGAGGTAATCACTTCTATAATCTGAGTGCCTCAAGATCCAGTACAGAGGAATCTATGGGCAAAACATAAATCAGCTTTAATGGGCTGGAAGAAGATTTTTAGTTTATTTATTTTTTGAAACAACTGGGACCAAACTTCATTGAGGCTAGCCAGTGGATAGTGTTACATTTTACAGCAGAGCAAGGCTTTACATAAACTATCTTTGGCATTTGAAATCCAGGCCAGCAATTCGACATGTACCATTTCACAATTCTCCCTTCTTGCATTTTCAGCAGCCTGTCTCTTATTGGGAGCATGGTTTTTATTTTAATACCTCTCCAGCTAGAGAATTTATCTTACCCACATCTGCAATTTATATGGTCAGAGAGCTCCTTGACATGAACAAAGGTCTCATTACTTTTATATGATTTTGTTCTTACTCTTATATCTCCTCCTGCTCTATTGGTCCAAAAAGGTGGTTGAAAGACACAAAAGTACTGACATTTGGTGCATTTTAAGTGCCACTTAATGGATGAGTGAAAATCTGTATTAAGAAATCACCCAGACCTTCACCAAAAGTTTGAATCAAACCCAAAATAAACCCCTGCTGAGATGGGCAGAAATCTCTGATAACTTTTAAATGCCTCGTTTGATTTGTGTGTGTCTATGAACTCCAGCTCTTTCTGCTTCTGCCTGAGAATATTAGCAAAAATCTTAACATTGCATAAAGACCCTGTGTTTGAGACACATGGAACTGAGGTGTGCAGACTTGGTAGACTGGTCTGGTTTGAACAGGTTAGAAAAGCTTTCTCCTGCTGATGGTGATCCATCGCTACTTAGACAAGTGTTTCA
Source organism: Pandion haliaetus (assembly GCA_013401275.1). Lineage (NCBI taxonomy): Eukaryota > Metazoa > Chordata > Aves > Accipitriformes > Pandionidae > Pandion > Pandion haliaetus. The sequence continues at coordinate 123,710 of VYZV01014337.1, read as the reverse complement.
AAGTGCTACTGGGGTAAAAAGTTCTTTAAGTAGAAGAATATAATTGAAAAGTGTGGGAAAAGTCTAACAGACATGACACTAGGAGTGGCTAGAAGAGCCTCTTCTACACTAGCTGCTATCCAGTAAACTTAGCTTATGGCAAGAAAATTCTTTAATATTTTGTAATAATCTGATTGGATAAACAGTCCCTATCACCTACAGACTCCACCATCTCAATAGGCTCTAACGCACTTGGTAAATACATCCCCTTTCCAATTGTACCCTGTTATTCAGTGTCACACCACAACTGCAGAGTCTAAGAACCATTTGGTGGGAGAGTCTTTCATACTTCTGCTTTTGAGGCATCCCTAGAAGATGGCAGAAGCTTGAAGGCATTTATTACTGTAGTACCACTACTTTTAAGCTACAAGTTCAATGGCCTGGAAGACACAGCTTCATCTCTCCTCATGGCTACAAATTCATAGGAATTCATGCTTATGAGAAATAAATTATTTCCTAACATCCTCTGGTTTGCTACAGTGATGTGAAACAGCAGCTAAAGCACCTGACAGCTGTGGCGGGAAGAAGGGATAGATTTTTCATTTCAGGGTGTTACCAAACACTGAAGTATTTGCTTTGAAGAATGACAGCACCACACAGGACTCAAAACTTCGCTCACTGGGGCTTATCCAGGTTCTCAGACCCACACAGCAACTGGGATCCACAGGAGCTTAGTATCTGCTCCAAAGTATTTGGGGACTATTTGTGTCAACTTACTGGAAACCCATGTCATACCCCTCCCTAGGAAGCTGCTTTCAATTAAAAGAGCTGATGTCTGTTCCTCTCAGAGGTTCTAATCCAGCTCATATCCCACCCACACATTTTGTACACAAACATCGAGAGACAGAGTGAACAAGGCCAGAGAGCACTGTGGGATCTTCCCACAAGAGGGAATGCCTGGAGGATTCCCTTTGACTGATTTATACAACCTCTTGTCAATCACAGGGACAACATGTTCTTCAAACCGCCTCTCCTGTTTTCCTTCTCTTACTCAAGGGGACCAAGGAATGTGTCAGCAGAAAGAAAAGTGATATATCAGGAGCGCTTAGTTCATTGCCACATCTAAAACGCATTTACTATTGCAATCAGCTCCATTTCCTTATAACGTTTTTCCTTCAAAGTAATATGGGAAAATTTGCTGAAGAGCAAATTTTGGAAGGCATCCTTGTGAATGATTCCTAGCCATCCCATGACTTCAGGCAATGTTAAGTTATGTTGATGGGCTCCTCTTGCAGACAAACTACAGGTTAAGGATCACTGACCCTCTGGACTGGGCACTGGACTAGGTCTCATCCTGACTGTGCCCAGTGCCTGGCCCCACTACAACCTTCTGGGCAGCACTTGGCTTCTCTAGGCCTGAGGCCCCCATCTGTAAGACGAGGATGATATTTCCCCGTGTCACACAGGTATCTTGAGGGTAAAAGCCACCAGCTACAAAAAGGTGCTCAGATGTTACAAAGAGAAAGGACAAACAAGCACATGCATGTGTGAAGGACATACCTCCCCACAGGAGTGAGTTTAATACAAATAGATGCCACGCCTCTCTGACCTTCCCATCAAGCAAGCACAGCCAGACACCACAGGCTTTGTATACACTGGTGGTTCTCATCTCTCACATTGTAACATCAAAATGATTCTAAATGCAGACAGGCGAAGCTGCTATTTAAACTAGGATGCTACCCTACTCAGCCATGGCATACGGCTGACGCTGCGGTTGGAGTGGACGTGCCTGTCTGCATGCCCACAGGAAGCTTTAAACAGAGCAAATCTCAGGTGTGCAGATCTGTCTGCTCCCAAAATCCCATCTGTTGTCCCATGGTGGGGCTTCCTCCAGACCATGTCTTCAAGCTAAGAATGGCTGTGAAGGGCCATTGCGAGCACTTGTCCCTCACGCAGTAGGGAGTAACTTCCTTCTGGAGAAGGGTGGAAGGGGTTATCATGCCCCAAACGTGAGGCTGCTGCCTCTCCCTCCCTCCTTTCTACTAGGGACTGTGCTGCTGCCACTTCTGCACTGAGACAGACAATGCTGCAGGTTTCTGGGAGAAAATGGGCTATACCCTGTCTCATTTGCAAAACAGCAACCACAGAACAAGAAGGAACAGGTTCTATTCGTAAAACCCACAGTACCATCTATTTGTGGAGCACACAACATCCTGAGTGAGGTTGTACGAGTGCATGGAAATACTCATGGACTGATACGAAACCCATGAAGGCACAAACAGGACATATTCTGTTGTTTGAAGATCCAGCTAAAGAACAGATTTCAACCATAGTAATAAAACCTCATTAATCTACAATTTTTAGCCGACTGCACTGCAGAATGTTATTTGTATTTAACTCAACACATGCCAGAGAATCCCAACCATGACATAAGCAGCATTTTAACGCATCCCTTACAGATGAAAACTTTCTCTCTCCATTGCCAGACATGGGGGCTGGCAGTCACCCAGACCTTTTATTCTTAAATATGTTATTGTTCTTGCAGACCTAAGGTTAATCTTACCCAAGGATGAGGAACTATGGTGCAGTTGCTAAATATCAGAAAGGTTCCTGCTTGTTTATTGCCCAATATTATAAGGCAGCTTGACTGCCACATGGACACCACCCAGTTTGCCGACTGCAGCACAGACCTCCAATCTGTTCTGAAAGCTGTTGCACTGTTCTTCTCATTTAGGCTGGGAATTGGGTTGGAGTTACAGCAAAAATGAAATTGCCCACATTAGTGAGCACTGAACCATTAAAAAGGCCACCATTTGGTTCTAACAAACACCTCAAAAATCAGCCAATTTCTATGACAATTTCAAACCTCAGGAGCCCACAGAGCTCAGATGGAAATTGTACACACAGGCTTACTCAAGGGACATCAGAAATTTTGCTTTGGGTTTTCATCTAGGTTCTGGTCAGAAATGCTTTAAGACTAGTCTCTATTAGTGTTCTGGATTTGTCCTGTCAGAAGATTTGAGTCAACAGTTGTCTGCCCAACTATGAAAGTCAGCACTGGGTCATTTCAGGTTTGCCTCTAAGACTTAAGGAAAGCATTGAAAGTTACTTTTTCCAAACTGGGACATATATTAAATTTTTATGTACACTAACAGAGAGTTTAAAATACCCTGTTGTTGTAAAAAATAAAATAAAAAAACCTTTCAATAGCTTATGCTTTCAATAGCCTTCTTACCTTCTAGTCTGATCCTTTATCCTCAGCCGCAACTTTCCCTTACATCCAATAATCATGAACTCCAGCTTCTACTCCAAACCCCTCCTTGTCCTCTGTCTGGTAACAGTTTTACTAAGTTTCATGCTCTTAGTCTGCTTTTGCCTGTTTTCATTGGGGTACTTAAAGGTCTGATGGCAAAAGATGAAAAACTGCAGAATGTCCTGCTCCAGGGCAAAGGCATGCAGGCAGGTGATCAACAGAAAAGCTTTATCAACTGGAAGCTGATAAAACTCCTGGGGTAACACACTGATGCTGTATTACTCCCAGATTCAGTTGGCTCAGAAGTAAAAGGAAATCTCATCTGTCAATTTTACCCATGTAATGAAGAACAGGATTTGGCTGTGGGATTGGGAAGCAGATTACGTCTCCTGCAGGATGAAATAAAGCCCCATTGCCAGTTGCTATGTCCAGTCTCAGCACAGCCACTTGCCCTTTGAATCTAGAGCAGCTGATGGTGTCTGGACCTTATAGACTTAGTATTCAATTAGCACGCTACTACAGCTTTCTTAGCACAGAGGCCCAATTTTCAGCTGAAGATTTGGCTGGATTTTTTAGTAATTGGAAAGTGACCTTTTTGTGTATGAAAACACCGCAGCTGATATGACATGGCATCAATAGTTCATTTGCAGTGTGACACAGTGATAGATTCCTCTACTTTACCATAAAAATGATAGTGTTCATTTCCAAAGGTAAATTTCCTTGGGTAGAGTTTTGGATGTTAACACAGGGCTGTGATTCAGAAATGAGTGGGAGATGCAAGGGCTATTTTGTTTTGTCATAGAAGCTGGTTTAGTTTCACGAAAGCAAATAGGAGCTACAGGGATTTCCATTAGAAAATGGGCCAGATTGTGTGTGTATTCAATGTGTTATTAACTTTAGCCTTCTCAAAAAATGCAGTTATTTCACTTCCAAAGAGTCTGTATGAACACTATATTTCAAATTTTAAATCATGCAGACCTGTATTCTTTGAGCTTTCCTTTGAATTTCTGTTATCTCCAGATTCAAAGCAAACTTCATTTAAAACTGGTGAGTTCAAATCAAAATCACATAAAACCATAAACTTCACGTGGTATACCTGAAAAAACTGTAAATCAGTTCTGACTGGCCCTATCCCAAACCCACATTGGCTTTGACATCCAGCCAGGTTTAATCAAAATATCTAGGATGGTAGCTGGACCTGTGGAAAAAACAATATGGAGTTTTGATTTTACAACAAAACCCTAACCAGAAGATTTTTGCATGGTACAAAGGATCATCCCAAAGACATCACTTAAGCCAGGGCCAGAAACTACAGAAAAAGAGTGAGAAAAAGAAGAAATAATTGTGCTAATGGGATTTAATAATCAACTCAACTTTTACACAAGCCCACAAGTAAACACCAGCATTTGGAGCTCACGGGTGCAGTTTGTACTTGCCCCTGCTTCTTTTGCCATTCAGTAATGCACACTGAAAGGATGCAAAAGCGACAGCTCCAAGGACACAGCAATGCAGGATATAGTCTCATATGAAGCACATGAAAGTGTAACTGAGCAATTTGCCATGTGCTTTTGTTTATTCATATTAGACGTTTGCTGTTTCTTCAACACAGCAGTAGGACACAAAGATGCTGCTCTCAAACAACAGCATCTTCCACCCCAGCACTGCTGGGATCTCACCTAGGAGGCATGATTCTTAGAATTAGCCCTGAACAGCATTCTGCTGTTGTGTTCAAATTCACAAATACATCTACCAGTAGAAATAGCAGCCAAATGCAACCCGCCAGGCAGACAGCATAAAGAAACAGCACCCAAACTTTAGTTTTGCAAACGTCAGCCTCATTAAAGCTAAAAGACATTTTCAATCCACAGCAAAAGCTCCTGTCTACAACTTCCACACTGCTTCTCACAAAAGTGTGAAGGTATTATAGGCTGGTAAGTGCTTTAACAGACTGTATATCCATCCACTGGAGAGCAAGGTTAAACAAATACAGTAGCCAGAACATTATTGTTGGCTTCACACTCGGGTTCCTGAACTGTTCTCTAACTTGAACCAGCTAGGTCCACTATAGCAAAGCTTACATATAACTGCGGGCCAAGGCTGGCTGTGGCAGTGCTGCAGCAAAAGAAAACAATCCCATCCCATAAGCTTTTACCACTGATGAGTAGAGCAAAAGATTTTTTTTTTTTTCCCCTTTGACTGGAGCATTTCATTTGGGAGCAGCTGGCATCAGAAAATCAAACTGTCAAAGGCAGAATGTGCACCACATTTAAGGAGGACCTTAAATATATTTTTATTATTATATGAGTGGATCCAACTCACTGGATTCATTGTAATTTTGTTGGTTTGGCACTCCTGCAAGGCAAAGCAGGATTGGGCTTGTTACAATCCACTTGGTAACATCCCCTCCTTCCTTCCCAAAGCTGGTCCTATACAATTGCTTGGATGAAGAAAGCACACAGCTTATTAGAGAAAGCCCAAAAGCAACAACAACAAATCCCTAAAGAACTTCAGCTTGATGAGGAGTTCTCCATCACAGTAACACACTGGCTGAGGTGGACAGAGATGCTTAGAAGCACTTGGGCAACTTTTCTGACAGGAAGAGAGACAAATAGAAAAAAAAATTAAGCCACATCTTTTTCAGCTATCAAGGAGGAAAGAAACACAATGCTTTTGTTTCCAGCACAGTAGGAGTAGACCTGAAATATCCCCATACCTAACCCCACCTCCCCTGAACTGCCCCAAGTGTACACAGGGCACAGGAGCAGCTTCCAAGAGATGTGAGACAATGCAGGTGCTACCACGAGCTCTGAAGATTGCTTGCTAAGCTTCGCCTGCGGCTGAAGCAAACAGCCGTGCAGTGGTTAATGTCAGCTCTGACCACATGATCACATTCAGGAAAGGTCAAAAGAGTGATTTTTCATTTAAAAACATCTGTGTGTTTAAAGAACAAAACTTTCTCATGTGCAGAAAACCAGGGGTTTCCAGCGCTTTTATTTCCAGAGTTAAAGTCATGCTTTTCAGCTTTGTTTAGGGTTATAGACCATGTAAACACACTGTGTAAACCACACGCAATCCTCATCACACAGTGTTTCCACATGCAAGGATAATTGGGGGTGCAAATCTCGCTCCCTGGCTCCTTTTCCCTCCCCAAGCTGCTCAGCTTCCCACACTGCACTCCCAGCGAGCTAGCCAGACACCCAGTTGTTGTCCTCCCCTATATGAAGATGTACACATGCCTCTAATCCTAAGGGTGTAAGTCTGCTCTGGGCTGTCAACAGGCCTTAATTGGATACATCCAGGGAGATGATACATTGGGAAGAGGCCCTGAATTTACACTGCAAAGAGGGAAGGCTGTGGTGGGGCTCCCAGGGAGCGCAGCGGAGTGGGCACAGAAGAGAGCTACCATGTGCCATCCTGGGGAGCTGACTACAGTTACACCTCAGCAGGCAAAGCCTTTTGGTTTCCCATCCAACTAGTCAGCTCTACGTCAGTGCGCATTAATTAAGATTAAACCCTGTGGCTTGTTTTTCTTGATACCTGAAGGCACGGCTTGTGGTATGCAAATCAGAAGGCTCCTCCTTGCTTCACCAGGCTTTTCCCACTGAAACTGCAAAGTAATGAAACCACCACCACGCAAAGAAATTCCTCTGAATGAGCTGGGCCATCCAGGGAGAGTCCACAGAGCAGCAGTCAGTTGCTTCCTCCAGCCTGTGCACACCTCCACCCAAGCAAAGGTTTGGCTGCAGGTCTCTGGGGAAGCCTGTCACTTCTCTCTAACCTCAGAACAGCCCTGGTTGCTCTAATAAACCTCAAACTCCAACAGACTAAGTCAAAAGACTCCTTGGAGCATTTAATCCTTGATGTCCCAGGCTAGTGGGGGAGTTCACAGAAACTCCCAGCTGCTCCCAAAAGAAGTTACTGGAGGGATTAAAGTATGAGCATCATCTGTGAAAGGAAGCTCCCAGTGCCTCCAGCCTCACTGCCTCCCAGGAGCAGGCTCCGGGAGGATGGACTGGGAGCACAGGGGACGGAGGAACTCACAGGGGCCAAGGCTCAGCCTTTCCCACCAGAAACAACCACTGGGAAACAGTTAAATTTCCATACAGTGAGGCTTTCCTTTTCCAGCAGGTAAGAGTCACAGTGTAAACACAGTGCAGTGCACCAGGAACAGATCTGCTCTGCTAGAAGGGCAGATTTTTCAAAGGTATTTGGATGGAGAAAGGTAGAAAGAAGGTCATCTCTACCCTGTGCTTCAGCTTCTCTTCTCTGAAAAGAGACTTGTCTTCTCTGAGAGCAATGATGCAAGGTTCATTACCAAAAACTGGGAAAATAAGATTCACTGCCCAAAATGCTAAGCATAAGGATTTTGGCCCAATGACCAAAATGGCTAAGCAAACTTGATGTTCTCCTGAAATGAGGCCTTCTCCCGGTGAGTAGGTACATGCACAGACAGGTAATAGCACTGATCATGTAAATAACCATTTCCCGGCATACATTACAGTTTGCAGCTGGACCCTGAGGCTATGGTGGAAACCCAGGCCCGGGGGGAGGCTCCTGCTGATAGCAGGGGGAGCTGGGCCCACTTACCAGATGGGTGAATCATGTCTTATCAGATTCACCACTGAAATGACCTCAGAGGAAACAGTGATCCTCCAACTCTACAGGCAGTATTTCCAAAAATGAGCATGAATTTGGTATTCCTCTATGCACATGGTTACAGCTTCAACTAAGGCAGCATGATTCAGGAGAGATTTAGAGCAGCTCAAAAGTTTATCCAAATGGTTGCCAGTTTTGTTGTTTTTCTTTTTAAAGCAGATGATACTTATTTGCAGGTGGGGACAGAGGGATTGACTTGAGAGACCTTCAGGACAGTGCTGGGTAAGCACCATCCTCCAAAAATCATGCCTTTTAGAGACATCTCAAGATGAACACCCTAAAATTCATTTGCATTCAAAATACGAGGTTTCTCATGACAATGTGGGCTAAAATGCCTACAGTACTCCGAACAAGTAGTGCAGACAATCCTTAATTTAAAAGAAAAAATAAATTATCTGCTCCTGGCATGAGAAAGTTTACTTTCAGGCTTAAAGAAATGATTGTGTGGTTTTGGGATGGCATTCCGTTCTGCTGAAGAACAGCACCCTGCCTGCCTCTGTATCTGTGGCTTTGTAGCTACATTACAATCCTGGAGAGCTCTGTTTACATATTTTACATGTTTTCTTGTGCAGAACATGAAACCAAACTACATAGTAAAGGCCGTTATGGCTTCGCTCTTGCACCCTTTTCCATCCCCTCCTTCCGATCACTTGTTTTAATTCTATCCAAAATAACTGACTGGGTATTTTTAACTGCGCTTGATTGACTGGCAATGCTTCAGGCAGGTTTATTTGCTGTTGCACAGGGAAATCATGCAAAAGCTGGTGAAGCTACATGCCAGGGGGGTAGGGAGAAGACGGCCGGGGCGGGGGTGGGATGAGAAATGCCGAGAACCCTTCATGCATGAACAAAGCAGACGTGTCGATGCATTTATGCAAAACCATTCCACTCTGAATGGAGAGGGACCCAAGACAAACAACCCGGATGGGATGCAGGAGAGCTATCCCACGCTTACAGCTGGACATGCTCTGCATCTAAAGGCTTGTGAGCAGCAACAGCAGATGGAGAGACTGGCAGGTTGAGGGGCAAGGGCCGAGGAGGGGGGGTCTCCTTTCAGAAGAGTGCATGCTAACGAGCACCACTGCTGTCGTGGGGTCTGACTTTCCAGCTCACTGATGCCAGGGGGGTCCAATCTGTTTTCTATTACCATGTGTAATCTGGGTGGGTGGCTGGATGTACAGCAGATATGATCATAAAATGCTAAGTTACTTCCTAAAGAAGCACATAATCCTTATTATTATCCAAGACAATGTTCCTTTCTTGCCTTTCTTCTCGCTTCTAGCAACAACAAATGGCATGGAATTCTGCTCTCATTTAATTAGTGGTAACTGTGTGTTGGTCCTAGGAAGATGGGGCCAATTTCCAGCACCTGAGGATTTTTGGTTTGACCTTCATCTCTGAAAAGGTCATACTGAACCTCTCTGAGAGTACTGATGGCTGCTTTGCTCTCTGCATCACCCTTTGTTTCTTTTATCTATTTTCTCTACAGTACACAAAGGGAACACAGTGTACCAGCCCCTGGTACTCACTGTTCTGTTTCCCTTAGATGACTTCAATATGTGCTCTTGAAAAATTATTCTAAAAACTAAGGGGGGGGAGGGGAGGGGAAAGAAAAAAATATCCCTTGAGTGTTTGGCAAAATTGCTTGGAATCTCCTCTGACATCTCATTGTGTTCTCTCTGTCCTCCCCTTATACAAATCAGCCAGAAGCTACGACATCAGCCATGGGGTCTGCTGGTTTACTACTGCCAGGAGCAGAGGAGCACTGGAAGACGTGGGGATGGAGGGGTGAGAGGGAGGGAATCACTGTCTGTCCTAGCAGGGAGCAGGCAGCCAGGTGATGGGCAGCATCCCCAATTCTCCAGCCAGGTCTGGATCTACTTTAAGGGTAATAATGCTCGTTCTCAGCCATCTCTCTGCAACTGAGTCTTTTTCAAGCCAGCCTACCTAGAAATCCCATTTGTCATTTTATTTTGCTTCAGAGACCTCCCCAGAACACTGAGATCATTCCTGAGCAGAAGCCAGGGCACTGATGTTAGCATACATCTCTGTAGCATCCCTCACCTTGTTGTGGAGCTTTTGCATGGACCACCTCCTCCAACGAGGCAAGGCAGCGATGCAAATGTGTAAATAAGGACCAGTGGAGTTCCTTTGGCAGAAAGGTTGCAAAATCCAGCTTTCCCAGGAAGACAGGTAGGAAACAAGGTTTCTAGCCATTATAGCATGAGTTGGTTGGACAGTTTTCCAGTCCTTTTTTACTGGGAATGAACAGCCAAACTGTGCTTGGATAAAGACTGGTTAATTCACAAACAGGATGATGTGAGGTGGCTGACAGAGCTAAATTGCAGATTTAATGACCCCAAACCCTTCCAGGTCTCTGCTCCCAGACAGCGACTCTCAGCAGGCCCTGAACAGTTTTCTTTTTATCCAAGATATGAACATTTCCCTTTCAAGATGTCCTGAACTTCCTAGTCCTCGGGAGGTCTAGGCTCAATAATACCCAGTGCCTGCTACATCTCTGAAGGATACTGAGGTTTAATCCTCAAACAGTAGCTTTACCTTTCTATGCTCTGGTTTCCACCTCTATTAAATGGAACAGAAACCAAGCAGTGTTGCTGTGATAAGGTTTAATTAATCCTTGTATATTGAAAAAATATGAAAAATATCATCACTTAAGCCAAAGAAGGAGCATTCCAGCCTGAATTTGCCTGATGGACAGGGCCAGGCTCGTGATGCAACTCTCCAGCCTTCAGGCAAAAGACCAAATTGGCTGGTCTGTAGTACCCGGGGGAAGGCTGAAACAAAGACGAAGTTTTGGACCCCCTTGAACTAATATTAGACTTGGAGACTCTGTAACCTAAGCTGAAACCATTTGGTAGATCAGCCAGTACTGGAAATGAGCTCAGATGCGTACAGCAAACCTACATTCCTCTTGCGACAGCCTGTGCACAGTGTCCAGTTCATCTTTTTCCAGAACTGGTCTCTGATCATTCATGGTTCCTCCATTAATGGTTTTCCTTAGTGGGATTCTGCCCTCATCCTCCAGAGATTAGCGGTTCAAAGCCTGGCTTGGCTATAAATAACAGAGACATTTGCAAAGCAAATCATCTTATTAAAAATGGGGATTTTTTTTTATCCCTCCAACCACAACAAAACTCTTACCGTTGAAGAGCAACAGTACTTGGCTGTGAACTGGAAAGTTCAAAAAGGGCCACTTGCAGAGCCGACAGACAGACACCCTCCCTCTTCTCAGCAAGATCACCCCAAAGGAAAGGAATGGCTTCTCCATTAAAAGTTGCAGGTTTCCTCTCTTCCAACTCCTGTTCAAGATTACTCTATTTGTTGGCTTTGCTGGATCTTTGGGGAATTATCTTCAGCATTATATTTATTAGACAGAATAAAACTGCATGGCAGAGGACTTCCATCATCTTTCTCTTCTATTTTCTTACGGTATTTTCTTACCACTCTTAGAGCGCTTGCTCTACCATGTTATTTCTTCTAGTATTCAGAATATTTTTGTGCTCCTGTCTTCTCCTTTTGTGGGCAATTTCAGACATACTGCAATTCTAGACATCTTTCTGCTGCTGGTGGAAGAATAGGTTTGTTACAGTGAGTCTGGATGAGTGCAATTGTGGGAACTGTAATAGGGGCAGGAGGGGGCCTCTGTTTGTGGGAAAGATGTAATAAGAATCCTCTTCCACAACTTCTTACTCCATAGCAGCCCCTGTGGGGTACCCAGAGGAGAACAGGGTGTGTTCATCAGTCCGGGAACAAAAACGAATCCCAGGATCTGTCTGTGCCCAGCAGCCTCGGGAAAGAGTTCGCTTTTGGTTAGCTGTGCCTGAGCTGTGTGACTTTTTCCATACAGGGGAAAACCAAGCTCAAACAATGGCATAGGGAGAAAAAAATATTATATGTACATATATATATATATATATATATATGTATGGTTACTTCTGCACAACTGGGAGGAAATGCAATGAAAGACATAGTTACTGGGGGACTGGCCCTCTAAATCGCCAATGCACACAGCAACTTCCAAGTCTGCAGCACATATTGCTGTGATAGGAGTAACAAGTTCAGCAATAAGCCACCACAAGATCCGTTAGTCCCTTCTTATAATTGTCTACTATAAAGGCCCAAAGGGAAACCAGAGATGAATCAGTTCTCCAAAAGCAGGAGTGCCACCAGCAAGAGGAAGGCAGAAATGGTATCTCTAGCCTCTTGTGGTTAGTCTGCACCCACCTGCCTCTGCTCCTCTTGCCCAAGCCATGGGCAACCCTCCTGAAACAGGCCTGTCAGAGGCTTCCTCCAAAGGCACATCTGTATAGAAAGGACACTTTAGCAAAATAACCAAATCCTTCCTGCTACTCCAGAGAGAGTAACATGTAAGCTAATGCACTCACCCAGTGTCAAGTGTGGCAAAGCAAAATTGGTGTGCAATGAGAGCATGGAGATTTTGTCGACTAAGGCCATCGCAAGACCCTGGTTGCTTGAACACTACAGGAGACCCAACCTTTTACAGTGGCCTGATCCACACTGCATGCTCCTACTTAACACTCCTCACTGATGCAGCTTCACCGGTGATGATACAATGGAGATTGTCTGGGTAGACCATGAGTCAGCTTTTTAAACTCATGCCTTGTCAAGCCCATGTGTGCTTAACTTGGTGTCAGGAGGCCATGTCCTACCCGCCTCCTGCTGGTAACAAGGAGGCTGACCCTAGCTTGGTACAAACCAGTCAGGGAAATAAGTCCCTGGGGACTTCCAATACAGAAAAAATTGCAGCTATTCACAAAACAGATCAGCTGAAGCACCCTTTGTCTGACTATTTATGCCTACTGGATCTGTCCTTCAGCTAGTATAAATCTGCCCAGTGCTACTGCCTTTTTGTAGTCTTTGCCAGCATACACCAGCTGATGACTTAATGCTAGCATCAATAATCTTTAGCACAAGAAAAGCTCCGAGAAATAAACAGTACTGTAGAAAACCCCACATAACCAATACATCAACACCGATAATATTTCACACACAGTGGATGGCAAGGCAGGCTGTTTACAAACTCACAGCAAGAGCGGTAAGGAAAAGAGAAGCCCAAGAGTGTGCAAAGCCCTTATTGCTGAATTCCTCCTGCAGTCGACAACAGGTACTGAGCAGCATCTGCTTCAAGATCTGCGGAGGACGCCAGATTAGAAATCAAACTGTAAAAATACCCTGTATCGGTGCTCACATTTCTGTGCTGGTGCAATGTTGCTGACTGGTCCTCCTTGGCTCTAAATATGATGCTGACAGTACTGAGAATATTTCTTAATCAGCACTGAAGAGTGGCTGCCAGGAAAGTAGAAGTGGCTGTCTATCAGTCTTGCTTCTGCAGAAAGAGCAGTTGTTTAAAGGAGGGGGCTGTTTGACCTTTCCATTTTTCAAATGTGTATCTCTTTGCCAAGACTGTGTCATTCTTTGTAAGCATTTTGTTGTTCAAAACAAATCTTATACTGTGAACTTTTTTTTCCTCCCATAGTATGTTGCCATTCAGCAGCCTCATACTAACAAGTAAGGAACCAGCATGTAATATACATCTCAAAATAATAAGCAAGTGCAGGCACCCTACTTCTAAGGAACAACCAACTCTGCAGAAACAGGCAATGTTGTAGGTGAACTGAGCAAACAGGTGTGGGGTGGTCAGTTTGCAGAAGAACCCTACAATAATAAGAAAGTGTTCTCCGGCTTGTGCTCATAAACAATCCTTCAACAGAAAAAAAGTGCATGCAGGCAAATATTGCTGAGAAATACCACAGTAACAAACCAACCTGCGATGCCTACTCCTCAGAAACAGCTTAGGCAAAACTATGACAGTCATGCAGAGAAACGGGTGTTGAGATGTCTAAGGATGAGAAACATTTTAAATTACGAAGGACATGCTTAAAATGCTTTAAAGCACCTTGAGAGCGCTGGAGCAATTATGAGAAACCAAGATGGCTAACAAACAGGCAGCTTATGTATTCTGTATATTGCTGTGCACTGCACTCAAACATATCTTTCATAGCATTCCTGATGAGAAGCCAAAACAAACGCAACTCTGATTAATCAGGAAACTGCCCAGCAACAACACGAAAAGTTTGCACAACACCAGCAAGCATACAACCTACTTTGAAAGATATCTGGGTGAGGAAAGGTGCTCCTTTCATCAATATAAAAAACCCCTAAGGCTCAATGCTTGTGCAGATAAAGAAGCCAAACATGTTTACACACCAGTGATCATTACATGCAGTGATTAGAGGACATCTCAGGTTAATTTTCATCTCCGCTACCTAACAGACTGATGACCTGCTGCCCCACCTAACCTCTCCGGAGTGACAAGTCAGGTGCTTTCACAAGCCGACAAGGCTGTCTTGTTCCTGGGGAAAACAAAGACTTTCTCAACATATATGATTAAAAAGGTCAATGAACCCCATGCACTCAAACTGGTGTAATAGGACCAGCTGAGCTAAAGCAAAAATTCCTTTTGCTGGAAGTAAATAGCACACTGTTATCTCCCCAGGGGCCAGGCAATAACAGGAGGCATGTTCCCATTCACTCTGCCAGTGTGTGATATGCTAGTGCTCTGCCTATAAATACAACAGCTTTTTTTGCCGCCACACCCCCCTCCCCCCCCTTTTTTTAATAAGGCTGTGACAACTTCATCTCATCTGGGTACAACAAACACGCCTGAGTTGTGGCTACACAGCAGGACTTTCTGTTCTGTGTGTGCATGGTGGTGTTTTTTCCACCACAGGACCATATGTTACCTAGTGCATGGTGTGGCTGCGTTTCTACCAGTGCATTAGGAGAAAATCAGGGCAGCTCATCGCAGCAGCTGCATGGGGACAGAGTGCTTGGGGGCATGCACATAAAGCAGCACCTGAACTGGAGACAGCGGGCTTTGGACTGTACTACAGCATAGGGAGCTCAAAAGAGAAAGAAGTTATGAAGGCACTGGTAGGGGTCCAAAGGAAAGCTCCTTTTACAGTGTGAAATAATAAATGAGACTATGACAAAAAGGCAATACTGGGCTCGGGATTCTGTCTTGGTACTGTGCCAGCTAACCACGCTTTGTGCATTTAAAACTGACCTGGTCATTAATTTGTTACAGACTTGTGCAATGTGAACAAGGCCAAGTCTCTTGGATAAAGATGTTTTCTCTTGCAAGCCAACTGGAAATGCTTAGCGTTTACTATTCATGGAGAAATCTGCTTGTCATATCTGTAACACGGCATTCTCTGCACTGCCCACTCAAGACACCTCCCAGATAATTAGAATATAAGAACAACTTTGCTGCATCAAACCAAAAGTCCACCTAATCCACTGCTCTATCTCTAGCAAGGGACGACGGTGGATGCTGAAGGAGGAATATATGAAGCAGCTCTTATATATGATGACCTTTTCCCTGCAGTATCCTCTAAAAAATCAACAATAAGCAGTGTGAGCTTTCCTGAGTCAGGTTGCATCTGGACTGTTGCATCTGCATCATGTACAGCTCTTTTTTCCAGGCATTTATCTAATGTCTTTTTGAACTCATTTGGATCTAATTCTCTCAGGGAGCCAAAAGGTAAAGTTATGGTAACTGGAGCTATTTATGTTACAAAGGAGACATGTAAGAAGGGGGTTAAAGCTAATGAATGGCTTTGGGAATGGATGGGACCTTTCTCAGAATAGAACAATAGGGTGCTTTTATGAAACTGGGAGACAGAAAACACAAAACTATTAAAAAAGAAAGAACGCTCTTTTGTATCATTCGGCATTAGCCTTCAGAACTCATCGCTGCAAGATAGTACCCTGTGCTAGCTGCAGGGAGCCTGTCTAGTCTTTTAGGTGATGATAGTCGAGGTGACTCCTATACCTCCTATTGAATCAAGCAGGCCACAACTTCAGCCAGTTTTTAGTTGCATGATTGGAACTGAATTCCAACTCATCACTACTAATCAGGCTCAGAAAAAGGGAAACTGCTGTCAGGGGCCTTCCTTGGTGAAGCAGCAAGTTAACAGGCAGGAGTAACATCGCACATAAACACTGACCATCTAGCTATGCTCATGAATGTTGCTCCTTGCTGGACTTCACTTTTGTCCTGGTTTCAGCTGGGATAGAGTTAATTGTCTTCCTAGTAGCTGGTACAGTGCTATGTTTTTGAGCTAGGCATGAGAAGGATGTTGATAACACACTGATGTTTTCAGTTGTTGCTAAGTAATGTTTAATCTAAAGTCAAGGCTTTTCTGCTTCTGATGCCCAGCCAGCAAGAAGGCTGGAGGGGCACAAGAAGTTGGAAGGGGACACAGTCAGGGCAGCTGACCCAAAGTGGGTGACGTCACATCTAGTGTATAAACTGGGGGGAGTGGGGGCAGGGGGGATCGCCGCTCGAGGACTCACTGGGCGTTGGTCAGCACATGGTGAGCAATTGCATTGTGCATCACTTGTATATTCTAATCCTTTTATTATTACTGGTGTCATTTTATTAGTGTTGTGATTATCATTATTAGTTTCTTCTTTTCTGTTCTATTAAACCGTTCTTATCTCAACCTACGAGTTTTACTTCTTTTCCTGATCTTCTGCCCCATCCCACTGCGGGGAGGGGGGAAGTGTGTGAGCAGCTGCATGGTGCTTAGTTGCTGCCTGGGGTTAAACCACGACAACTTTCCAGGACAGGAAAGGGAGTATGCTTTCCTCACCTGGGTTGCTGCTGGCTGACCAATGACCACCCATCCTGGACACTGCTGGTCACTGTGATGTGAGACGGAGACATTGGAAGCCCACTGATCAAGGAAGCCTTTGGGAGTGTAAACACCACAGTCCTTGATGCTGGTCATTTGCTCAAATTCCTCGCATACTCCATCACCATCATGGAAATAGCACCTGCTGGGTTCATCTGCCAGGAGAAAGCAGAGAAGAGAAATCACAAAGGACTGGCTATACATGTCTGCAATCTAGCTGCTAGGACCTGATGACATCAGTGGTCATGTATCTGCTGGGCCAGGCCACGGGGAAGTGAAAGCATTGGTTGCTTCTAGGCAATAGCAAGGTGATTTTAAAAAAGCCTAGCAACAATAATCAACTTTTGTATTGGGCAATTCCCCCAAGACATTTCCTAATGTAAGGGGTTTTCTGCTTATTTTCATCTATCTCCATTTAAAAGGATGGAGACAGAAGAAAGCTGAGATAGAAAATACATAAATAATGTGGATGTTGGCATAATTCCACCAACTTGGATGGAAAAATGCCAATGGAGGGTCTGGTCTACAATGTTTCCCTTTTTGTTTTTAAAAAGATATCTGCAAAACAACAACAGCACTAACTGTGAATTTAGGGATGCCCAAAACTGCCAAGTTCACAGTTGTAGTGACCAAAGGGCGAAACAGATCTGTTTATCCAAAGAGCAGATTCAGTATACATAGTGTGAGGGTAAGCTTGCCACATACACACACGGCTTCAACCAACATGACTCAGATTTGACCTGAAAGGATCAAAAGCAGCAGAAGACTTTATTATCCTTGTCCATTTATTCTGTGGCTTCTCTAATGAGACTGCCAACAAAGATGCCAAATTTTTGAGGTTGTTTCTGTAACACTGGCCCATTAAAAACTGAACTAAGATCCATCTACTCTTTTCAAACAGACTGCATAGCAATAATGACTTTCAGTCATTAGAGTACTCTGTGAAATGGAAACCTTTGACCTGTTGGTATCCTATTTTGTATTGTATTATCATTGCCAGTCCCCAGAGGTATCCAGTTCTCACAGCCTGTTGTATTTTTGTCTGGCAAATAAGCCTGCTGAAAAAACGGTAGGAAATTAGCCAGAGCCGCTAGCTGGACTGATGGAAACGATCCCTAAGGAGAGTCTTGTCGGTAGCATTGGACTATCTTGAGCTAGGTGTCAGAAAATCCAACGGCTGCTCAATTTTGAGCTACTTCCAAGCTACTAAATCCCCTGTTTATTTTTCCTCCTAGTTTACACAGTGAAATACCATCATGAGCCAGAAAAAAATCAGTTTATTGCAATTCAATTGTTTAATGACTTTCACTCCTTTTTCTCTCCCTTCCTCTCAATCCCCCGTGCAAAATTCCAGGTCCTTAAGAGTGTGAGTTTGAAAGAATGGACAAGTCTATGTCATTATGGTTTCATTTCCTCACGACCTCTGTGGACAACTTGCGTACGTGGATAAGTGCAGGGAACTGTGTATTTGCTGGGCCAGTGCTCAGAGCTGGCAAAAAGGAGCCAGCATGAATCTGGAAGCCGTTCAGCTGTATGAGTGCAGCCCTGCGTCTAAGCGAATCTTCCCGGGGTGGCCAAACTTCTTGACCCTACATGTCACATCTTAAAATTTTCATATGGCTGGGAGCCACCAAACATATACCACACACCTCGGAAAGCTCAGAGGAGGAGCACTTGGGAGAGTGCTTCACAGACAAAAGATGACAATGGCTCCCTGGGGTGTCCCATTAATCCACAGTGGGAGGGGGCTCGGGTGGATGTGCAGATGGGCCCTAAGGCAACCCGGCAGTGCTGGCCCCAGTGCCTGCTGCCTTGCCTCCTCTCACGGCCGGATTGCCCAACAGCCCTGATGCCAGCAGGGCCGTGCAACTCCTTGTCTGATATGGACCCAGCTGGGAACATGTGCTTGAACTGCTCACGAACAGTATGTGGCCTGAGAGCCCCGGCTTGGACATCCCCACAACATACCCTGTTTCTCAGCAGGGCTTATTAATGCTGGCACAGTGACACACCAGTGTGGCTCATTCATCCCCGGGAGAGACATGATCTGTGTCTGGCCAGCTCAAGGAAGTGGCAGAGAGAGCATGTAACTGTGATGGCCATGGAGACAAACCCTGGGTTCTCTCACCTTATCCTTCTGCATCTCTTGTTCTGCTCCTCTCTCTGCAGAGATGTATCAAAGTGTAAGCCAGGTCTCTGCTGTACCCAGGAACGGTAGGATAAAGCTAAGCAGCTCACAGGCCTCAGAGCACTATGTCCCAGTTTGAGTGAGAGTCTCAGCAGAAAACTCTAAGAAATATTCAGCCCTGGAAAGACTGCGGTCACCAATCAAAAATCCTCAGAAACAAATCCCAAACATATGAAAATAAGTATTTCTGGAAAAAGAGTTTCTTTGTTGTTTTATGAAAAGGGGCTTATTTCTGTAAAAAGGAAAAAAAAAAGAAAGGAAAATACCTACCATATTAGAAAGACCCAACCTTCCGCATATAAACATATGCACAGATACACACTTACAGTGAAACACTGGCACCCGTGTGCATCCTGCTACACACCCACACTGACAGAAATATTGACACACAAACACATGTATGCTCTCTTTACGCACACCCAATGCAGTCACCCCACTGATGCAAATGCATATCCAGAAACTCACAGCCTAATTTTAGGCATATGTGTTTAAACAGTGTTTCCCTGGCCTTCCTGAAGCACTGACTTATTTTCACAACCGGCCCTGAAGCAAGCACAACATTTATATAGCAACATACTCCTGCACTGGCTCCAAATGTTCCCTCCTAATGCGATGATAAACGTAATGGGCTTCTGATAAGATCGTGTGTTTGGGATAAAAGAATACTCAAGACTCTCTCCAATCCAATGACTTAATTCATACTCACATGGATGGGAAGGCAGCCTTTGAATAGCTGTGATCCAGGCCAGTGTGTGTGATCCTAACAGAGGCTAATTTGTTCCTGATTATGCTTAAGACCCCAATAAATCTGTCTGCTCAGAGTCTGCAAAACCTGGGGGAGGAACCAAATGGAGAGACTGAGATGTCTGAATTAAATGGAGGCTGCCTAAATGATTAACAAAGTCTTACTGAACTGCACTGTCATGAGCCCTTCTGCTGTGCTAGTCCTGGAGAGTCGCTGCACCCTGCCCTCGATCGCAGCATGGGTTTGCTGGCTGGATGACACTGCACACAAAGGCTGAGAGATGAGGTACCTGCTCGCTTTTGCGTGCTTTGAGAAATGATGGGGGAAAGGGGCTTTACAACCTTAGCTTTCTTTTAAGGAAGATCTGTAAGTCTACTATTGACACCCCATCCTGAAGCGTGCAATGCCATGCTTTGAGGGGAGCGTTGGTGAGAAGAGGTAAGACCTTTCCTGCCCATGAGCTTCCTACTTCTGAGTGATGGTAAAGAGGAGGACTTCTTTAAATCCTTCCCAGACACTGGTGAGGAGACTGATGAGGGCATCAACCTACAACAGCCAAATGTGGTGCATCACTGGGTGGGCTGCCAAAAAGCAGCAGAGGCTCTTCCTTCCACAGGTGTTGAGCACCAGCTCTACCTCCTGGTTCTTACTGTGGTCTTGGATGCTTGGTAGGTTACACCTTGGGCTTTACATTTTCATGAGCAAAGTGAAGAACGACCAGATTGCTTCTTCCTACGATTGCCCTCACAAAATAAAAACTAACAGGCTTCTTCCCTTTCCACGGTGGTGTGAACACAGCTCAGTTAAATCCGTAGAGTAGTACAGGCTCAAAGCCGGGGAGGGCAGTGTCAGGAGTCGTATATTTCTAGGAAGCAGTAGCTAACATGTTTATTTCCATAATGGTGCAAAATGCCTTTTCCATTCGCTTCTCAACTACTGTGACACGAAATGCATCCAGGGCCTTAGTAATATGAGCTAATTTTTGTCTCCATAGAGGTCTATAGGCTCCCAAGATCTAGTGAAGGTCATAGTGATGTATTGGTCATGTATGGCCTGCATCATAGACTATGTTCATCAACACTGGGACTTCTCACTTCAGAGTTGAATCTGATTTGAAAGAGATATGGAGGAAGGGAACATGAAGGAAATCTGCTTTGTCCTCAAGGAAAAATGACTTCAAAAAATTAAAAAACAGTTGCCTGAAAATCCAGCTTAAACCTAGAACAGTGAAATGTCTGCAGGCATAGCACCTGGCAGCAGGAAACAGCATCTCTGGGGCATTGACAACAGATGCTGAAGGATCCTGAGCTGAACTCAGGGAACATGTATTCATTCAGGCAGCCTGAGCTCCTTTTCCCTGACAAAGTTCTTACCGAAGCACAAAATTGCTGAGGCCAAACCAAAGTCCCCCTCTTGCCCCTGCTTTGCGAAAAGGCAGTCTCCGGTTCAGCGAAGATTTCTGTGACATCTGGGAATCCCTGAACACTCTGTGGCAGACATCAACCTGGAGAAGGTGAAACCTTGAAGACATCAACCTTGTTGGAGAAACAGATTGGCAAGACCTGGCCTGCTTACTATTGCAGTTGGGCTTCAAGAACAAGAATGATCTTGAGGCTCTTGTGTGTTGCACCAGAAAACGATGCAAACTCCATTTCTCCTTGCTTCTTAAGCTGCCCAAGCACAGTGCAAAAGGCAGCCTTTTGTATTGAAATACAAACCCCTCCTCTGGGGTTCAGAGATGAAAAGATGCACAAGGTAAGGCAGAGGATTTAGGGTGTAACTGGGAAGCACCTGCCAGACCAGGTCTGGATAAGCAGGTAACTCCCCATCACAGTTACCTGGTCAAAGCGAGGGTAGAAAATAACCAGCAAAATGAATGAAGTCTGGTACAGATCAGGAAGCAGACATGCAGGATATACACTTATCTGTGATAGGCAGCCTTCCACCTCATT
>VYZV01014337.1:1802-102186 GCA_013401275.1 Pandion haliaetus | reverse complement strand
AGAGATAAAGAGATCCAATTCATAGCACAGGGCACATCCTCCAACAAGGCTTTTAATGTCCGAGCCGCATAGTCAAAGTGCTGGGGACAGACACTCGGGGCGGCTTCCTGTTTTCAGCTAGAATGCAACGATTGGCATCAGCATAGTCTTCTTTTGTGCAATAACTACTATTTTTTTAAAAGGCCAGACAAAAAAAGGAATATTTTTAAGCTCAGCTGTTTACTTAGGGATGTTTCCAACTATAACAAGTCTCATGCCACATAACTATTTGTCTGAAAAAAAAAAAAAAAGAAAAAGGGGCTGGGGGGGACACACGAAAATGCAGAAGCATTGTCTCAGAGTAGCAAACTCTTGGAACAGAGCAAGCT
The DNA here is from genome assembly GCA_013401275.1 of Pandion haliaetus. Lineage (NCBI taxonomy): Eukaryota > Metazoa > Chordata > Aves > Accipitriformes > Pandionidae > Pandion > Pandion haliaetus. The sequence continues at coordinate 101,818 of VYZV01014337.1, read as the reverse complement.
TCTCATTTTAACCCCTGAAAGGTCTGTCCAGGGGTGCGCAGGCCTTTTCAGACACAATGAGGGCCAAATCACAGGCTCACCGAAGCCAGCAACTTCTGCAGAAGCAGGATTTTACCATCCTGTCACTTAATCAACATCTCCAACACTGGTGTTTATGTTCACAGATGAGAAGAAACGTATCCAGAGGTTTCTATCACAAAAGGAGAAATAATTCCACTGCAGATCACATGAACCCAGCGGCTGAGCAATCGCAGAACCTGTTCCATTTATTTCTATGGTAGTTTCACCTTTGGCTTCAGTGGGAAGAGAGTGAATAACATGGCTTGCTTCCAGGATATCTGCTAATCTCTTCTTTAATATTGAAGAAGCCAGAGACAGAGATATTTCCTGCTACAGTAAAATATTCGAGAGTTATTTTCCTTCCTGGATGTTCTGATTTGAAAAGAGAAAAACCATTACACAGAGCTTGGGCAGACCTTTATGAATAAAGTTGCATATCAATAAATTGTGACGTTTTCCTTCAATGAAATAAAACAGACACCTTGGAAATGAAGGCAACACGGGTGTTGCAATCTACTGTGGAACATCCAGGGGCCTCGCAGGAGGCTTTTTTCTGAACAATATGACAATCGTGTCTGAGCATCTCCTGAACTGAGCAGGCAGGCATAATGCATTTGCGGAGCATGGCTCCCCGGTAATTCAGCTGCTTCATGGAAATACATTCCTGGGCTTGTTCTTTGTCTGGCGCAACTCAGCTCATCGATATGATATAGCGGTCGGAGCACAATAATTATGCAATTGATCTGCGTGCTGCAGACAGATACAATTACAACTCCATCACAGAGCCTGGCACTGAAATTTGATATTTCACCTCCAAGAACACGAGCCTTTGTCACTTAAGCGAAAGGATATTTTCCGTTGCTAGCAGTGGTAGTAAGACCTTATCTGCTCTGTGGCTAGCCAACAGGAGCCAATGTGGCCTTCCCCCAACCCCGGGCAACCAGGTACATTATAAAAGCACTATAACACACGTCCTTTTCCCACCTAATCTTGTTTCCCTCCCTGGGTGGTTGGATAAATCAGAAAAGCAGTGCTGAGAATATTTCAATATTTCCTCAGACATAGACAGATGTATTAGCTAAACGTGGAGACTGTTTATCTGAAAGTCTTGAGGCTTCTGTCACACAAGGCAGCAACCTCTATGACCACAAGAAGGCTGGCTAGCGTGGCCCTTCTCGACACCTGGCCCACTTGCTTGGGAGGCTGGGAAGGAGCCCAAGAGAAAAAAAAAACAGTGGTGCCATTCACTAAGGAAAACAAACTGCTTGTTTGTGTGTGTGGTAGGATGTTATTGCAAAGGAAGGTCTTGTGCTCAGCATCATCCTCAGCACAGCAAGTTGCTGCTGAATCACAGAGGATGCCCTAAGGAGGGAAGCATGACTAGCTGTGGAAGCCTCTCTGATGCACGGAGAGTAATGCATGAGGGATGCAACAAGCAAAGGAGTAATTCTTCTGTTGGTCTCCTATTGTAGTTGTGTCCTAAAAACCAAAGATGGATTGAGCTGGGCTGGAGTCACTGGCCTAGGGAAAAATGCAGGCAAATACCACTCCAGCCCACATTCTCCCCCACAAAAAAGCATCTGTCCTTTGTATTTTGCTGCCTGAGATGCCTTCTCTCTCTGCTCTGTGGCTCAGCCAGCCCTGCTAAGATTGCACTATTAATGATGGCAGTCTGAAAATCACTTTAAGAGACTTTAAGACAATGTTGTGATTACTAACTTGCCAAATGAGTGCTTAGACATTTTAGAACATGTAGCCACACTGCCATGAGCTGCAGGAAACAGTCAGCTTCAAAGTATTTGCCCTAACTGAAGGATTCACACCAATATCATCTGAATAGCCCCAGTCAGTAAATTCACTGCTATTTTCTATGAAATTCTGCTATAGAACCTCAGCTTCTTTATCAACAGCAATATTCTTTCCCAAGCTTCTTGGTCAATGCTTTAGACTTATTGATGCCCTGTGAGATGCTGAGTTTCTCTTGCAAGGTGGCTCGGTTTCTCCCATGCTGTTGTTCTACTGAAAGCCCTCGGCAGGGTCAGCCAAGGCCTATTTAATGTTTGTGAAAGAAGGCGAAATCACCATTAGCTGCTGTCTGGGGCTACAGTTTTTGCAGTCAAAGCTGTGTTCCTGTGCAGGGTTATGAGGAAGGGAGGAGGAGAGGATGGGAGCGAGGGACACTCTCAAAGCATGCCCACAATGAATATGGATGGTCATCCATCAATTTATTTTAAGCACATTAGTTCTTTGTCAGAAAGAGAAAAAAAGGAAAAAGAAAGAAAGGAAAGAAAAGACATATAAAATTAGGTTTGTGTCACTCATTTAACACTGCAATTTCCCTAGAGGATTATGCACCAAACAGAGATAGCAAGCTCATGAATATTAAACATTTCCCTGAATGCAATGCAGGCCACCAAACAATAAGATTAGGGGAAAGTGCTATGCTTAATTTATGGATAATGAGAGAGGTAAAGGATAGAGCTCCCACAAAGGTAAGGCTCACAGCTGGAGGGAGAGGCCTCTGAGGAGGAGAAGGACAGATCCAGATCTGTAAGGTAGCAAAAAAACATTTGAGGCCAAGCAGGAGCAAAAGAAAAGGTGTTTAAGGAACATTGTCAAATTAAAATCATACTTCTCCCTGAACAACCACTGGTGACTAATGCTTCAAGCATGCCAGAAATTGGTGGTAAATTCAAGAGCTACATATATTTATTTTCTCTTTTCCTCTACTCTGTGCCTTTCCTTTTATTTTTCATCCGTGAGGCCCTGATCCAACAAACCATGGAGACGTGTGTCTAACCTGAAACATGCACATTCTTCAGTGGGACCACTCACATGTGGAAGTTAGCGGAAGTGCTGCACTGTTTTGCTGTAAAAAGGCTTTAGCGAAGAGCCCCTTATAAGCAAAGGAGATAAAGTATAGCAATAATACCACCAATAAGATACAACCAAAACCCCCATAAATTGCCAGGCAAACTTAAGGATAGATAGAAGTTCTGAAGCTACTTCCCAGCTGTGTTTCAATGTGTCTATCAGTCTTTACTCATCTCTTTTCATATTACTTTCTCTCCCCCTCCCTTCTTTTTTATTGATCTCTGCATCTTTTTTATTATATCCTTCTCTTTCTTCAGCACTGGTGAGCTAAATCAATGCATAATGCACATCACACTCAACAAAAGGAATGCAAATGAAAGCAGCGCTCTTTTTCAATGTCTGCACATATATCTAGAGGCATGTGTACAATGCTGGTGTGTGGGAGAGTGCATACCAAGGACAAGGTGCTCAGCTGCTTGTTAGGCACCCATTTCTCAATGGTCCGTCAGGAATGGGTCAAGTGCTAAAAAGCTCTGGGTTCCCACAACTGCAAATCATAACTCTTATGACTGGGGCCTGTTTTACACAGGACACGTCAGCTTGAACTTGGCTGAGATCCGCAGTAATCGCAAAGATCAGTTATCCCGGGCGTAATCAAGAGCAAGGTGAAAGAAAAGCAGCCAAGAGGTAGGAGAGGGGTGCATCAGTCACAGCGGACACGACTTTGATTTGCTTGTCTCCTACAAATCAAAAGGCAAAGCAAAACTTTCCCCATGGGACCAAATTCTGTGCGGAGGAGATAAAATATGCAAAATCTGCTATGCAAAAGGGAAGAAAAGTAGAGATGATAAATTTCAGGATGGGGAAGGGTGAGTACTGCAGAACTTAAAAAAGGAGTATTGCCAGATGCTTTCATTAATTAATTGATCTCACTGTCGCTCTTCAGCATGTTGTAGGAAGAAAACACTATTAATCTTATCTGTTTTCTGTTATTCAGCTTTGTGTTCAGAGAAGGCCAGGACAGCCTGACAGTAAGACCACACAGTTTTCTTCCCTGCCTCCCTCCTTCCTTCCCCCGTGCCCCTCCTCCCGTGGCAGAGCAGATTGATCCACTGTTATCTCATTAGAGAGGAAAGGAGGGAAAACAAAACCAAGGAAGAAAAAAAGTCTAATTTTATTATAGGCACTAGCACAAAGTGTCTTGAGAGCCTTGTGCCATTTATTCAAAGGAAAGTTGGACCAATTAAAAAAAAACCATAAACCTCATGATCATAAAAGGCAAAGGGAGCAAGAGAGGCAGAGGGACACCTTCAAACAGGCTGCCTCCATCCTTGGAGATATCCAGAACACAGCTGGACATGACCCTGAGCAACATGCTTCAACTTTGAAGCTGGATCTAACTTTGAAGTTGGCCCTCCTTGGACCAGAGACCTCCAGAGACTCCTTCAAACCTAAATTATTCTGTGATTCATGGCTCTAAATCTAAAGCTTGACGGTGTTTGCAGGCTCTGTTGTATTTCTCTTCTACCAAGTGAGGACACTTGCATGGTCTCTGCTTTGGAAGAAGAAGCCTGCTTGGGCTTTGCTATCAAACCTCCTGCTATGGAACCCCGCCAATGACACCCCTTCAGCCCTGCCTTTGCAAACAAAATGTTTAGTGATTATTTTCAGCCACGGGGGACCCAATCCTGCAGACAATTTGTGACAAGCTTTGCCTTCGCTGTTGTGGTTAGATTTGCTGAAGTCTAAAGAATGCCTTGTGGTAGTTCAGAAACATGCCTGGAAGGAAGCATTTGCAAGATCAAACCCTGAGGCTCCCAAGTCAGCAAAGCCTCTGAACATGTATTTGAGGCTCACTGACTTCTTTGGTGAAGGGGAGTGATTCCTGGGGCTCTAAAGAGCTACATAATACAAGAACATCACTGCAAAAATAACACTCTCTGAAATAATTACTTGTTGTCTTACTGGATTATAACATGTGTTAGCCTTGTAAACATGGCAATAACGTACACTTATTTTTCTGTGCTCCTCAAACAGGGATGCAAGCATTCTGTATTTTCTAAGAAAACACCCTATCCATCTCAAAGAAGACTTTTGTTTGGCTAAAGGCAGAGGATCCGGTCTGATATTATTAGATTGTGGAGAATGCTGAATTTCTCCTCTTTTAAATTATTATTATATTGTATGTACAGCCACTTGCTTCCCCAACTTCTTTATGTTTTCTGGTGGGATTTTAATGCTTGATATGTTAAAACAGAATACAAATCAGTACTGTTTATTTGTGTGGAAGATTAGCCAGCAGTTTCTCTCTAGCTCTTGATGTCCTAATTCATGGTGGTCCAGCACCCATAAAAGCCAATAGGACCTATTTCACAGGTACTACCTTCTCTGAACCTTTCCTAGGGACTTGATGAAGGCAGTGTTTGCCCCAAAACAACGCAGCTGGTCTACTCTTGCAGACCCCGCATGCACACTGAGGCCATCACCACCACAGCAGTCGCACCACCACAACCCTAAAAAGTCATGTAACAAAATATTTGTAAGCTCTGTGTCCACGCACCATTCCATTGATTCAGCTAATTTGATTCACCTAAGTGACTCCCCGTATTCAGTATTTCACAGACAATTTGATTTCATTCGCTTTTGTAATCGAGGACCTGTGCAAAACCACAACCTTCCAAAGCCCGTGACAATCAAACAACTTTTTACCTCTGGAATTCCGTTTTCCTTTTCAAACAAGAAAATATGAAAAATCCCTTCCTCTATAATGGTGTAGAAAAATCCATCCATATGTTTTAGTTGCTTCATTTTCTAATCATATTGCTGTCAGACAGGTTTTTTCCACACTCTTAACCAGCCCCATTGCTGGTCATGGAGATGAAGGTGTACACATGCACAAAGTAGGCTCCTGCACCCACCTGGCAGAACACTGCTGTGGCGTCCAAGGCTTGGGACACCCTGCTCTTACTCCTGCCTGGGGATTTACTTAAAGCATGATGCAGCTCCTGCCCAGCCCACACAACCCAGTTTCCCTGAGAACCAGCATAAACAGGGGAGGACCTGGGTCATGGGTCATGCCCTAACATAACGCTGGGATGTGGTCAAAGGACAGACCTGGACCGAGAAGCTCAGATCTGCTGCTGAGCAGGGCGATGCAGCCATACAGCTCCAACCCAAACCCTTGCTGGGACCAGCCTCGCACTATGCCTGACTTTCAGAGAACCCAAAACATCTGCATAAGTGTTTATCTCACTTTCAAAATATTATGACTATTATCTATCAGTGCTTGAGGCTCTAATGCAGCAAGTTACTTGAAACACAGACGTAACTTCAAGACCACCAATAGTCACAATTAGCCTCAACCATAAATAAGCTCAGGTTTCAATAGAGCAATTTACATATGTAAATAAGTACATCACCAAATCAGGCCTCAAGTTGCACAGCGTGGGATGCTGCAGTAAAAATGTAGCCATTATGATGAGACAAGCAGTCCCTAGCTTACCACCCAAGGGAAACGTGGTGCCTGTGAGGTCCTTTATATGTCACTCCAGGCACAAGAGGTAATTGTCCATTTGCCAAACAGAGCCAATTTCAGTCTTACCTACATTGTATTATCTGCTTAGGACTGATGCCCTGATCTGAAGGCATGGGATCACTAGATGGGACAGAGTATTTGCTTCATCAGTCCAGATAAGGAATCTCACAAAATCTCTTGAGAAAAAGCTGCCCCTTTATAAACATTAACTTTGGTTTCAGAAGCTCTGCCTGCATGTTTCATCCTTCCCCAAATCTGCTGAGCCCTGTTTGGGAAATACAATCCCATAACACAGGACTACCCACAGAAGGTGCAGTGTAAAATGGTCTCTACTTCCCTTCTCTGCCCCCAGCGTTCCTAGAGAGTTTAATAAATATGTAAAGCTCACAACTGCAGCCCTGCTATCCCCGATAGCTCAAGCATCTTCCGGCCATTGTGCTTACAGGTTTTGCTAATCAGAGCAAACCAGGCTTGCAAATGAAATCTGATTAAGTAGTTTTCACCTCTGAAAAAGGGGATTAGCTAGACCTTTGATCTTCAGATATTGATTTGCAACTCAAAGGAGGTGTGACCTCAGCTGGACTCGCTTCTGGTCTCACTCCCTTCCCCTTTCACTCCTTGTCCTGTTTACCAGAAAAAATCAGTTCATGTCTTCTCACATAGCCAGATCTAAAGCCTATTGAAGCCAGGGGAAAACCACCCACTGACTTCAATGGGCTTTGGATCATTCCCACAATGGCTGACTTAGCCTTAAGTCCTAGGCTGTTTCAAAGCCAGTAGAACCAATTTCCCATCAAAATGACCAGAAGCTGGGAAGATATGTTCGCCTTTCAAACCTACAAATTCCACCTTTTTTTGTCTCTTTCATGACAACTCTTCAGCTGGAAATGCTGAAAATACTGTTGATTTTTGCCTTGCACTCTGCGTAGAGTTGTTGCCCACCGTGAGTGGAAGGGGCCTGAGCCAGACTTACCAATGCAATTAAAGGATAACTCCTGCAGGCAGAATAGGGAGCAGCCATCACCGTTGATCTTATTCATATCATCGCATTCTTCCCCCAAGTCGCTGTAGGCAGGGCACACACATGCAAAAAGGAGTCAGATGGCAAATGGCATCATCCCGATGATCGCTGCAACCCCTCTGCAGAACCCTAAAGCCCTGAAATCCAGTACAGCGGTTTTGTGTGCTGACCCTTAAAATACCTCTCGCTTTCTCCTCCAGCCCTGACTTTCATAATTCCTGGTTCACAAGCTTGCTGGCCACTTCTCTCCTGCACATGTGGATACCACTTGCTGTTCTCTGATGAGGATATGAGTAACTTTCTTCATAGCTGGTGTGGCTGCAACTCAGCAGGTGGGGAAAAAGAGAACAAGAATCTCTGAAACTCTTTGTATTAAATCTGGAAGGGCCAGACTGTGACCCCAGCATGGGAATAACAAGGCCCAGCCTGGTGCTGGGCTATTCCAGGTGATAGCATTTGGAGGACAGCAGTTGACAGGAAGCAGGTGGTGCCAGGGACAGGGTCCTGCCTTGTGCCAGCCCGCACGGTTGCAGCAGTGCGTGGGGAGAAGAGTGGAAACCAGATGAGAAAGGGGCTGCCACAGCTGCAAGTGGGGCCACAACCAACCAAGCTGTGACAGTCTGGTTCCTGCTTGCTCCTGAGGCAGCTCAGCTATTGTTTGACGCTTGCTTGCAAAGCCACAAGTGATGTTTGAGGAATGTGCAAACATAACAGTAGGAGAAAAGTTATGGAAAGCAAAATTAATCTGTCTTTCTCCACCTCTGTCTCCAAGACTACCCTGGATTCATATGTCGTTTGATTGTTCTCTTTGATTTCCCTGCCTGTTGGGCCTCATCCTGAAAATACTTGCTGCCAGGTATATCATCTGACGGAGTTGTACTATGTGATTGCTGATCAGCATTATTTCAAGAAAATAATATTGGCTAGATTAAGCACTTGCTTGTTGTTACTTCCGTCATTTAAAGAATTAAATTATCTAATGCCAGGAAGCTTTGAAGCAGGTGGCTTTAAAGGCCAACATAGTAAAAGAATAAACCCTAACATAGTTGTGAATGATATTGTTTTACATTTTCAGTGGTCTGGAGATTGGCAGCTGGTGAGAGGGAGGAGCTGATCAAGAACATGCGATTCCCAGCACTCTCCCTCAGAGGCCAAATCTATCACCTCCAAATGCATCCCAGCTCCTGTGGTCAGTCAAAAAAGAGGTTGCACCAGGAACCTGGCCCACCATGTAGCAGGGGTTTTACACAGTCCACCAGCTGCCAGGCACATGGGACTTCATGTGTAAGGACAGCATCAAAGGCTGTGTGGATTTTTCCAGCACTTACTTCAGCTCCATACAGGAAATGTCATATACATGTATAAAGATATGGATACATGAACAAACAGTATAAACAGCATATAGCATACTTTCATATTGATCCTGCTGTCTGGACTCCATTATTTGTATCTCTGTCTGTATCTACTGGTGCCAGGATAACAGGGCCTGAGTTCCAATTAAATGTCATCATCCTGGTAATCGTCAAGCACATGAGTCATTATCTACAGATGAGAGCCAGCCTAAACTAAGGAGACATCAGGGGTCATCAATTCCTTTCCAGTCTCAGATTCTGGCTGAGGAGATGTGCCCAGATTTATCTGTTTGCTCGCTCCAGACTTACATTTGGATAATCCCGTCTCCACAGTATCCACTTCCAGAGATATACACAAGCACAGGGGAAGGCTCGCTCTCCTCCATCCCGGAAACAATGATGACCTGGTATGTGTATGTGGTCCTGTCGCTCAGTTCCCTGCAAGACAAAAGGAAATATTAAGTGATAGGTACAACAAAGGCAGTAGCAAAGGACAATTTTGGCTGCCAAAAAAGCAAGTTTTAATTCGATCAGGTCCTCGGAATATTCCTACCTCATTTTGATGGGATTAATTTTTGGTTGGGTGTCTTTTTCATGTGAGGACAATCTATGTCCATGCTTGATTTATGCACAGCTCTGAAATAGGTGCAACTCTTGACTATTTGACAGCTAAAGTATTTGCTGATTAAAATCATGCAGTTTGGTGTGTTGCTGACACCTATACCCACACTAAAGATGGCATTGCCCTGACACCATGGCAGTGTATCAACCCTCACTGCGTGCAGGGGGAAATGGTAACATCATTACTAACAGTCAATAGCACTGCAGCATTTGAGAAACAAGCCCTGTACTTCCCTATGCTCAGACTCGGAGCACTTCTGCTCCAATCTCTCCAAGGCAGAGACAGCATTACCTGCAAGTTCGTGGCATAGTTCATGGAAGGAACGTAAAATACCCTGCAAACACTGATTACTTCCTCAACAGCCCTGTGCTCAATCCAACTGCTGCTGGAGCCAGTGGGAATTTGTCTACTGATTTAAGACAGAACTGGACTATGGATGTTTCAGTGATAGATGAATAAGTTATCCACTTTGCATACAGGTATTAAATCAACAGAGTTAAAAAGGAGAGCACAAAAAAAGGGATCCACACCACAGCACTGCATCACAGTATTAGCATTGAAATATTCACAAAAGAATTAGCAAACTGTTACATATTTATGCAAAGCCATAATTACCTAAATCCAGTGCATCTGTAAATGAGGAATAATTTTTTATATGCAATGCAGAAATAATGAAGAACCTAATATAAATGTTTAGCTCTTTTACAATTTCTTTTATGTTATCAGAACTCAAAACATTCCACAAAGAAACTCATTACCATTATCCTCATTGTGCCGATTTGTAAAGCCACGGAGCAGTGAAGGCAAAATGATTTGCTCGAAGTCATCAACCAGGCTAATTGCAGAGCCCATACGCAACCCAGCTCTTTTCTAACCCATGCCAGTCCTCTACTTATTTGCTCATATTGCCCCAATTACTGTCAGTAATATACATGTCTTTTTGTCACAGGAACTTGGTCAAAAAGCACGTATTAATGAAGTGTGTACTATGAAGAGATATATCTACTACACAGAGCAACAAAGCCATTGAAGTAGGTATCAATGGACTGTAGTTACTGAAATCTTCAAGTTCATGAAATAAGTGTCTCCTTACAAGATTCATTAAATTAACAAGCATGACTTAAACTCCAATATCACACATTATATTTTACAACAAAGCTGTTTCTCACGATACTATTAACTGTCATTGAAAGAATTGCAGGCAAACAGCACTGGGATTTGATTCTTTGTTACCACACTTGAAATGGGGAGTGAAACTCAGTGGAACGAAAACACAACACAACTGGCTTTCTCATTGCTTCTTCACCTGATTCCTGTTGGCAATAGTCTGTAGGTCCTAATAGCTAAATTTGAGGATTCAGGAAGCACAAACACTATCTTAATTCACCTACAGATTGGGGAGACATCTACCCAGATGTTGGTATGAGTGTTTACTCAAAGTGAAAAATTTCAAATTTCTGTCCTTGGGAATTATTTAAAAAAACTGTTGTAAAAAAAAAAAAAAAAAGAAAAAGGAAATAACTTAAGTGGTCAAACACACACTGATGTATAATACTGAGGGTTTCCTCTAGATTTCACTCTTGGATAAATCCACTTATTAAGACAGGAAGTTTCTGATATATACTGATGAAATGAAAGTAGAGGCAAGCTTTGATTATTAAAGAGCAGTTATTTCTCAAGTTCCCTCTCAAAAGCATTCGTAAAACATTTAAGATTAACAAATATACTTGCAGAAATGTGAATTTTATCACTGGGGATCTGCTAACCACAAAAAAGGATCAATTCTTAGAAAAGACTGTTAACAAATGAACAGTTTGGGCAGCTATAACAGCTACAAAATAAATAAATCCATGCTGCTTTCTGACGCGCTGAGATCACACGTGTGAGTACAAAATAGTAGTTTTCAGATTCTGATTTTTTGTGTAATTTCCACTGACACCCATAGGTGATGGGCAGGCATTCAGCTAACAGCAGAAAATGTGCCTCTGTGAGCGTGTTTCAGTTTGTGGGAGTGTTTGTGTATGCTTGTGTGTACATGTAAGCAAACGGAAAACAGGAAAAGTTCATATTAGTTTACATACGGGGCGGGAAGTTGGGAGAACATAATGGAAGAAGACATAGTACTAAATTAAGCACGGGAGAGAATATGGTGTTTATGAATTATTAGGTGACTGGAGATGAATGTGTATGTGGATGAATAAGACAGAAAACTGGAAATGAAAGTTATTAGTTGGGGAGAACTCTGGCATATTTAACTGTATGGATTGTGAATGAAAAACTGTGTATGGGGAGAGGACCCTATGGACATTGGAGAAGAGGGACTGCTGGCTTTGTGTCAGTGGGCTTTGGTCTAATCCTGTCACTTCCTACACGCTGGGGAGGGGAGATTTCCAACTGCAGCCTGCTGCTAAAAAATGGAAAGCTCTTGGAGAAATGATATGTCGTGACAGGCAAACGATCCTTATAGTTTAGTGACACAAAAAAAGAGGCCATTTCTTCTCCAAAAAAGGTGAACAAAATATTTGACTTCCTAGACATACATTTAGGTACTCACACAGCCTGGCTTCCCTTACTTCTACACAGTTTGGGTACAAAATAGCTAATAAGTTATTTAAGCTCACAATACCCCATGAGCTATGAACATCATATCCTTGTCTTAGGTTAAAATACAGAGAAAGGGAAGACAAATACCTGGAGACATATGGTCCCTGTAAAGCAATGGCAGGACTGGGAGCCAGTTCTCCAGACCCACACTGCAGCCACGAGGCTAATCCTCCTCATCCTCATCCGAGCTCCCCTTTCGGACAACCCAGTCGAGAGCAACCTGGAGCTTCACAACCTTCCCCACACTGGGGACAGCAGAGAAGCCCCAGGCTGTCACACCCAGGAGCAGCACCGACAAACCAGCCATGCTCAGAGATCAGAAATGGGAGCACGTGTGCTCCAGGGGAGCCCTCCAGCATCATGCGATGGTAACTGCAGATGTGCTTGGACTGAAGCACCAGAAAGCCACCTTAGAAACTCAAACACAAGCCATCGCGATTTCAGTTCACCCTGGCTTATGCAACTAGTGGCAAAAAACTGATTGAGCTGGATGTGGCATTTCACATCTCAACAACTGGAACCTAAGTTACTTATATCCTCCTGAACTGTTAAATATATCATATCGGCAGCAACTGAGAGTTTTAGCATTCCATCACAGTACCCACATTTCGGAAAAATATAGCTGCTAAAGGGATGATACATACAATACTTTGGGCAGTAATCCAGNGGGTGGTGGAGAATTTATTCTCTCATATATAGTTATGGGGCACCAAGGTCGATATTACAGACTTTATCTGGGGATGTCAGCAAACCAAGGTCTGCTCCAAGTGGTGATAAAAGTGTGATTTTTGACCATTTATTTTCTCTCCCGCCTTCCCTCGGAGCTGATGGCACACTAACAGCAATATTGTGCTCTTTCCACTCTGCTGTCAGGCAGGTCCAATGCACGCCAGCTTCATACGATGCTACTTAAGGAATTGAGACAGAAGAACGTCTTTAACATTAAGGATGTGAACAAACACTCTTTTAAATTTTTATCTATGGTCTTTTAATGACCTTTTCGAGAACTGAGTAAGCCACATTGATCGCTGCAGCTTCCGCCCGTGGGGAGGCAGTCTTATTAAAAAGCAATGACTCAAGCCCTCTGCTTAGAGGGGGAATTAGGACGTGCCGTGTGAAATACCACAAGGGCAACTTTCCTGTCTGTTGTGCCGAGTGACAGATCCAGGGTCAGAAATATAAAACCCTCTAATTCTTTTCCTGTTTTTACTGGGGAGGCTGGGCAGTTGAGTTAATCTTGCTGTATCCCCCAGGCAAGGGACCTCTGCTTTCAGTTGGGGTGTTCCTGTAAAACTTAAGAGGAAAAATTATACCTCTGGGAAGTTTTCTACTCAGGCCAAGGTGGGTTTAAAGGAGCATTGATATTACAGAAGCAACACGCATGCCCTCGAGTGCCAGCAGACCTGCAAGGGCTGACACTGCCCCAACCACATCTGCTCTGTGCCCACTGTAGAGCTTCAGCATCTAAGGACACAGCACACACTCAAGAAACAGTGAAAGCACCAGGGGAAAGCAAACATCCCACGCCTCTCTCCCTACTACAATAGTATATACATTTTTCCTACTACAAATAACAGCAGGGAGGGGTTTTATACAGCTAAGACTTGTTTCCAACAAAATTGAAAATATCCTTAAGGCTGATCCCAACTTCTGCCCTATGAAAACATAAATGGCCAGAAAGCAATGAAAGCAGACAGCGTTCCTGTTATTTAAGGACAAGATGACAAGGTCTTAGGCATCCCTAATTAAATCATGGCTGTCACAGGCAGTGTCATGTGAAACAGGCAAATTCCACATCTCAAGCATCCTCATGAAGGACCCATCTTTCTTTGAACTTAAATAGCCATGAAACTCTTATGCCAAAAGACAACATTTCCTGGATAGCGCTCTGCAGCCCAGAACGAGCCCTGGTCTGCCAGCAACATCCCCATTTCCCTCTAACACTGTCACCTTTGCTCTTCTGCTCTAGCAAGGAAGCCTTGCTGAGCAAAACAGGAAATCTGCTGGTAGCAAATAGCAGTGACCCTGAATCTTCACTTGTTGCAATGCTTTGGATCAGCTGCTCAAGGTGGACCAAATACAACCACACGCAGAAGAGCTGAAGGTCTACGCCATCTCCTGTCCCACCCTCTGCAGCCTGGAGCTCTCCAGTCTGTTCCCCGCAGGCTGCTCACAAACACCAAAATACCCAGCGTCATTTACAGAGGTACTGAAATACCCCAAATAACCACTAACTCAGTGAAGAAGCACTGCATTGCTCAGACATGTTTAGAACCTCCTAGTCCTGGGCTCTGAACCGGGGCTCAATGTTTCTAGATTGGAGGAGCTAACACTGGTCTCTTCATTGCTACTCAGAGAATGGGTCATTAAACTGTGCTGGGTTTTACCTCTCAGCAATATCACCACGGTGTTTGCAGGCTCCCCTATCCTCAGGTGCTCCAAAAGCAATTGAAAAAGAGTAACTTAGGGGATGAGGTCACTTTAGGACAACCCGAATAGATCTGCTCCCCAACTCCCATCCTTTTCCCTGCGTTGCCATTGACTGTATAAATATGACTGTTTTCTTCTTTTATCTCCTCTCTCGCACATGCTCCCCTCGCCTTGCCTTTCCTTCTTTTAATAAAAATGGCATGAGAAGCATGGCAGAAGATAATGAAGAGAATTCCTGACCAGCTCTGCAGTGGGGAGAGAGGAGGGGCAGGATGCTGTAAACAAAAGAACGACATCAAAAATCCCGAGCTCTTGCGATGGGCTGTTTTTTCAGCTGTGGTCCGATCTCTCACTGTTTGGATAAGCCCAGCAACATGGCAGGTGCAAAGGCCTCAAAACAAGTCTCCTGCCTCTCTCTCAGACACTGAGCTGACTCAGAAGACATAAATGTCAAGGAAGCAGCCTTGGAGAGGCTTTCCTCTCTATCCGTGATGAGATAGGACCCAACAGGGGTGGTGGGTTTGCTCTTTGCCCTCCGGCTTTTTTATGATTTATTCGTTTACAAGCAAATCAAAGCAGGGTAGCTGAAGTACTAAATGAACACTCATGGGTTGGATGGGAGAGTGGGGACTGTGTGGTGGATCGGTACACTCCCAAACCCAGCTTAAAACTGAACTGGATATTTCCAAGGAAGAACAACAGAGCAGCCAACGACCTGAACAGATAATCTTAGCTGAATACTTGGTAGAGTACCTTTTGTACCATGAGGTGGCTCCACTGTCTGAAGCCCAGAGTCTCACCATTCAAAGCAGCATCCTTTGCTCCATGAAATACTTCTATGAACCAAAGTCACCACCAACTCTCATAATCACCACAAAATCTAAACAGGCAATTAGCCTACAGCTCTGCTCTCGCTTACGCTGATGTAAATCTCAAGTAACTTTAGAGACCTCAGCAAAATACTCCAGGTTCAAACCACTGCAACTCAACTGCTCATCTGTTCCTCTGAGTTGAGAACATTTGCACTGGCTGCTCAGACCAGCTTCTTGCCTGCACAAGATACCTTGGTGCAGGACTACATGCCTGGCTGTAGCACCTCTGCTTTCCAATCCAGGCCCTCTTTAGGACCTTAAACATCCTGAACGCTCTTCTGTCCTTTGTGCAAGAACCATAAGTTTTTGAAGTAGCAAACATACATATATATGTGCAACTGATTAACTCCAGTAGACTTTGATATAATCATCCAGGTATTTGCCCTAGTACCCATTTAAAACACAGTAGCACATTTAATAAAAAACAGTTTGCAGCCAAGGCCTTAAAGATATTTCTTAGTTTTTATCAAAAGAAAAAAAATTAAACGTCAAGACACAATCTTCTACCTCCATGTTTAAACAACAACAACAACAAAAATTATGAATTTTTAGGGTGGATGGTATCAATTGAGATCTAAATGAGATTGGGTTACAAATCCTGGGATAAAGTAAATCCTGGAGGCCCAGGGCCTCACATGGGTGTTTGCACTAGACAGGCAATTTTACGGCAGCACACAGGTTAAGTGTTGGAGCACCTGGTTGCTATTAGAAGCAGGGAAAGAGGGGGGAAACCTGTCGTGTTTGCTTCTTCACTGCTGCAATCAGACCCTACGCTGAGACGGGAGTGCTTCTCAACATGAAGCTCGGATGTGGCCATCTCAGGGGGGAAGGCTGTTATGGTTTGACCAAGGAAGGAAAGATCTGGGACATGAAATACAGAAAGTCCTATTCCCAACCAGTGGAAGCCAGCACTTCTCTATTGATTTCAAGGGAACGGTGCCAGTATCCACCACCTGAGGATAGTGCTCCAGTGTACCGGCGTGGCAGGTGACAGTAACACGACTGGCAGGCAGGTTAGGACAGGTTAATTGCTTTAAAGGCCATTATCGTCACCGCCAAACCTTTGCCTGTTGCATCATGCCCCTCGATGAGCACTGCCTTACTACTCATGCTGTTAACGACATCCTGGTTGTGCCGCAGCTTCTCTGTGCAGGACCGCCAGCGGCAGCATCCGCACAGGCTCCGGCACTGGTTCAGACCACACTGCAGAAGTGCCTGATGCACACCCTGCACAGGGTCTGCGACCCCAGGAACCACCCCTCAATGTGTGGATGTTGACTGTTCATTGCCGGGGCTGGGAGCACTTCAGCTGCTACCCTCAGCCCCGTGCCAGTTCGTCAAGTTCAGCTCTCCCTGTGGGCAGAAGGCTCTTCCCAATTTAGGGCCATCAGCTTGGCAGAATAACATTCTTCAGCTTCTCTGAGTCCAGACCTGACCTCTAGGATTTTCTTTCAATGGGCCTGAGCCCAGACCTGATTTTCAGAACTTAATACCCTCCCATTTCTGTGTAATCCCACCAAAATGGTAAACAAAGGCATGGGAGCAGACACTCACAGCGCCTGATCCAAAGGCTCCTGAAGCTAGTGGAAGTTATTATGTGCATTTTCAGTAAGGCTTCAATTGGGCCCCTAGTGAACGCAGATGTTTGCAGTTTTCTGTGCTTTCATCTCTACCATCCGTCCTCGCCAAAACTCCGCTTCAGAGGGTAAGGGCACAGGGGCCATGGCACTCCTGGCACACTGCTCCTCAGGAGGAGGGAGGGAGCCTATAGGTACCTGTGCCTAAGTGTAAGAGACATGTATGTGCTGTCACGCCTGCCACACAGCAGAGCACATAGAGATGGGTGAGGAGATGAGGTGACTATTCCAAAGGAACATTTTGTCATTTCCCTCCTTAGGGGCTCTGTGTTTTGCCTTAAGCCACTTCAGATTATGACAAATCTTACTAGCTGGTCTCCAGTGGGATCTTTAATGGTTTAATAACTGAACATTACTGAACATATTTCCACTAGCCTCTTTCTAAAATCCCATCATGAGCTAATTTCCTCTATTGTCATTACATCTGCAACTGGTCTTACATTTCAAAAAAATCTGTACCACTGTGAATAAATGATCTCGTTTACTGCACTGAGCTCTCAGGGCCAGTGTTTTCAGCAGTGGCTGATAATTTGGGATGCTCAATTCCAGGCACCCTCACTGGGGCACAATTTGCAGAGAAGAATGAGCTTTATTTCCACCTTGCCCCTCCTATCACAAAAAGCTCCAGGAAAATGCTGGAGTTGGGGCATCAGCACGGACATGCCCGATGTCAACGTACATTTAAGAAGATCCTGGCCAGAAAGACTAAGATCAAGTTTGGGTGAAGCAATCACACGATGGGTGCCTTAGGCCCGCAATGTGCTCAGTGCATTGCATGCCATGCAATGATACACCTAAAAGGGTTCTGTCTTGTCTGCTGCTGTATCCAACAAGGTATTAAGGACAGCACAGGTATTTTAGTCTTACTGCGGCATTGTTTTCAAATTCTTGCCTGTTTGAGTGTAGCTCCAAATTTAACAGAGACTAGGAAAATATATTAAACTAAAGTGCCCAGGAAATGATCAGGCCAATAGTTCAGTAAAAGTAGCTGAAAAAAGCTGTACTGGCTGACACTGCTGATAAAAAGGTAGGTAACACATTTCTGCTTCTTCTGCGGTATTTGAGGTTCACTCCAAGTTTTACAAGAGAGTTATTTTTAAATTGTTGCATAACACATGTCTGTCCAATATTTCTTTCCTCAATCAAGCAAAGAAAATGCATTTGTTATTCCTGGGAGATTTCTGGTGCTTCTTATTTAGAGCCCAAAATAAAGATGCACACAAGAAGGCAAACATCAGAAAGAAATTATTATCCATGAGAAAATGCACAGCCTAATTTACCACATATCTGAGACCATTTCACCTGCAATAAATTATTTTGCCCAGCAGGAAAAGTCCCGTTTGACCTTCTTTTTTTTTTTTTTTCCTGCAGCTGAAAACTCTGCTACTACTTCTAGGTCACAAGTTCAAATTCCACCCTGGCTGGGAGTGATTAAATATATCAATTTCTAATAGTATCTATTTGGTTAATAATAGGACAGCTTTTTCAGGGACATTTGCATATGGCTAAGTTGTAGTCTACGGGTCTGATCTCTCCACAGCCTCTGTGTATCGCCCAAGAGGTACATTGGAGATATGAAACCATTATAGCAGCTGTCCCTGGGGAGTCCCTTGCTGGAGCAGAGCTGGCAGAGCCGATCCCAAAGCAAAGTGTCACTCTCCAAATGGAGCAGTCCGTCTTTCCTGGCTCCTCCCATACTCTCGAGTCATTTCTTTGAGAGAAGCAGCTAGGGGTCATTCAGAGCAATCCCACCCTTCAAAGGTAGACCCAGGCTGAAAAATTCTTCTGGGCTGCCTTGTCTCAGGAAGACAAACACTTAAAGATATAAAGCCACCCTTACTACCTTATTCTTACATCATGTGCGGCTGAGCCAGAACAGGAGCTACGGATTTTGTCAAGTGCCAGCTATAGTTACAGCGTTACATAAGAAACCGCAACAGTGAAGAATCACAAATCTATCACTACAGCTGGCACCAAACAGCATCTTTGCACAGGCTTAGCAGAAAAGCTGCCTACCGAATGGGCACAGACCATCAAATTGTTCTTTCTCTTCTCCAGGGCAGGGTTAAGGCAATTTGGCAGAGGGTGGTAAGGGAAAAAATTGCTGTATCTGTTCTATGTGTGGGGTCAGGAAGCAGGTTTTATGCTTTTGCAAAGATAACCTGGCACCTTTAATGAAGAAAGCAAGAAACAAGGAAAGCCATCAGAATGTGGCTTCCAGCTGTCAAATCACATCAGCCAAGTGGAGATGCATAATCCCTGAGAGTAGTGGCACTGCTAGCCTCTAACATTTAATTGTGAGCTCTTTGAAAAAAGGCACCTGGAGCATTTCTTCTGTAAAATGCCTGGCATGCTACTGGCAGCTATAAATAATAACAAACACTACCTCGGTATTTAGCAGTACAACATATGTGAAGTAAAGATGCAGGAACAGTAGATAGAAAAGAAGCAGCGTTCTTCCTGGCTTACTGAGCCCTTGGTACATGCAGAGGTACATGCACCTATCTGGGACAGGGAGCAGAACCAGTCCTCCCTGCTGCCACCCAAGCCAGAGGTGAGGCCACACCGTTTGGGAAATGAATGAATTTCCCTGGGGGCATGTTGGCAGCGAAGATGCTGCTGGGTGGAAGACTCTCCTTCCTACCAGCACTTCAATTCTCCTGGGGTCAGATGAGTTTCCCACTGTTGGAAGGGAAGGTGTGGGACAGGCAATCGTCCTACATTTTTCTGTTCTTTTATCATGGGAAATTTCCAGGTTCATTAAGCAGAAAAGGGGCAATCAATATTGGCTGCATGAGGAAGGAGCTGAATACACAGCCAAGACTAGACATGGCCTCAAACAGGCATGAAGATGGATGATACTTGCTAGCGGATCGCCAGCACCTCTGCTGAGCTCCAGGACTGCTACACTGCCCTACACCCGCTGAATATTAGACTTCACAACTTTGCCAAAACTGACCACAGGCAGCGTCAATACACTCAAAGCTCTTCACCGACATGGGAAGGCTTTTGGACAGTGACAGCACAGCCGCTAATCCAACTGGGAAACTATAGTCAGAGAAGAACAACGGAAATATTTACTCCTCAGTGCAAAGACTCTGGATGAAGAACTAAGCAAGAACTAGCAGTGCTAGTACTGTACATAAAACTGGAAATTATAGGGATAAGAGAAACCTGGTGGGACGGAAAGGGTGTTTGCTTCTTGGGAAAGCTCAAAATAGCTTTGTCCATGCAGCACTGCAAACTAATGATAGGGAAGCTCTTAGGAATGAGCAAGAAAGTGTGAATAAGAGTAGATCTGTTCCTGTTGAACCCTGGTAAAAGTGTTTTTACTGGAGATGAGCTGTAAACTTTCATATGGATACAGACAGGGTTCTCTAATATATTACTAGAGAGAAATAATATGGAGAATTGTGTAATTATGGGAAAGAAACCTCCTAGATGCAGACTAGAGAACAAATGCTTTTAACAATGGCAGGTCTCTTGTACTGCTAGGCGTGAGAGCAGGCATCAAATACTTAGGGACTCAACAAGAGATGACACTATTTTGCATTTACTTCTAGTAGCTGTAATAGGTTGGATTGAAAGATTTGAATGGAAATTTGTCTTTCATTTATCACTTTGAGGTTAACTAACAAACATTTCCTGCAAATAAAGATCCACACCCCAAAAGTCCAAGTATCTGCAGACAGCACAGAACTGGTAAATAGGCTAAGTCAATGCATTTAAGAATGGAGTTATAATGTAGAAATGAGTAATTTATAGGACTGAATTTCTCAAAATGGTGTGTATGTTGGTGTAAGACAGTATTATGCATGTAGGATCAATAAATTCAGAATAAGCTGGGACCTCTTCATTGCAAGTCAGAGGGGAAGAAGCAGTTGGTTGTATTTATTCAATTGCAAGACAACTATGAAGCATCAGTGGGATGCATCCACAAAAAAAGCATACGAGGTCCTTGCACGCATCAAGGCAAGGCATTTCCAGTGTAGCTATGTAAGTATTCATGCACAAGGACATCTGGAATACCATATACAGCTCTAAAGCCTGTTGGGAATCCAGATGTGTAGCATGCAGATATATCACAGAAAACCTAGCAGCTTTTGCAGATAAATTTGGGCATGTAAAGCGCTTTCTTAACATTTCAGTCCTATTGTAGATACTCCCCAGTACTTCCTGGCATATCAAAAGAGGTCTGGCATGGAAACTGTGGAGGAGGGGTGAGCAGAAGATGGTGATAATATGGGCTTCAGCTTTTGGTGTCGGGAGAACATCCACCCAGCGATCTGTATCTTGTTTGGGTGGAAATATGGTGTTAATTATCTTCATGACAGACGGATCTGGCAATTCATTTCAGCTGCTTTAGATCATACATTCCTCTAGCTGGTAGACCTTCAGAAAATAGAGAAATAGATCTTCAAGATGAAGGAAGGAATGCCATAATAAGGACAGATGTTGCCATGAATTTTTAGTGTTGCATTCAGCAGTGGCTTAGGTTTACATATCATCATTGTGATATTCATGTTCTTCCAGTCCTGTGTTCAGCTGGGCCTGTGTTATGTAAGTGCAGTCCTCCTATTAAGTTCAGGGGCTAAAAGCACACCAATAATAGGCTGGAATGAATTATCGCTCATTATGAGTAGCCACTGCTGATTCTCCAGCCTCTCTGCTTGTTCATATTTGTAGGAATTTACCAAATAGTTCACACACATTCAGACTAAGAACTGATTTCCATCTCCTTCAACTACCCATCATCTGGGGTTTCTGACAAGTCACTTATCACACGGCATTCCAATTGGATACCAGTGACAAAACACATCAATAATCCAAATTTTGAAACAAACAATTGTTTTGGATAAAGTACAATGCTAAAGTACATGAAACTCTAAGGATCCATGAACAATGCCACAGCAGCCCTCCAACTACCTGCAGTCTTGATGACGGTAATTTCTGAATCATTCTGCAATCACTCCAAGAAGCCCTAGTGAGATCTGCACTCCACCATCTTAGGTGTGGAGTTAAAACATAGTAAATGACATGGAGTTTGCAAGCTTAGCACTGAATGGAACTCCAGACTAACAAAATATTTTAAAATACTGTACTTGCTTAAACAACAACTGTACACAGATGATGACCAGTCCCCCCCAACTATTATCAAGCAACAGAAAAGGTTTAGCCATAGAACATAGGTGTAAAATAGCCAAAACCGAGAAAAAAACCGTATCTCCTATATGAGAAAATGGAGGTGTCATGGTTTTGGTTTCAGCCCAGCTGGTAACAAAGCACCATGAAGCCGCTCGCTCACCCCCCACCCTGCGCCTGGCCACGTTGGGATGAGGAGAAAATACAAAGGCAGGCTCGTGAGTCGAGACAAGGACTGGGAGGGATCACTCCCCACTTATGGTCACGGGCAAAAGACAGGCTCAACTTGGGGAAGAAACAAAATCCATTGAATTTACTACAAATCAAATAAAAAACAAGGGTATTGGGAAGGAAAATCAAACATCAGAGCACCTTCCCCCCACCCCTATCACCTTCCCGGCTCAGCTCCATTCCCAGTCCCCTTCTTAAATATGTTCTCCCAAAGGCGCTCCCACCATCACTGATGGGGTCGGCCTGGGCCAGAGGTGGGTCCCACTTGGAGCTGGGGGAGCTTCTAGCAGCTTCTTACAGGAGCCACCTCTGCAGCCCCCTCCCCCACTACCAAAGAAAACCGCGCCACACAAACCCATAACAGGAGGTTTCTCTCTCAGTCTCTCTTTTTTCTAAGTATCTCTAGGTGTCACTTAGGCACTAAAGCTCTAGTCAGTGTAGGAATGGCTCAAATGAATATATCACAGGACAGCATACTGGCTTCTCAGTGATGTTCAACTCTGCAAAACCAAAACTCGTACCAGGGCTTCGTGCTGGGGTTCTTTCTAAGGCTATTTCAGTCAATGCCTTTGTCTTGAAAAAGCCTACAGGTTAACACCACAAAGATGACTCGATCCATCGCTGTCCACCACGTTTTGAGGTTTCCTACAAAGTCTGTGGCAGAAAAGTTGGGAAAATTTCCAATTCTAAGAAATTTTCCCAGTTATTCTCACAGCTTTCCAAAGCTAACCTCGGTGTCTCTCAGCTTGGCCTGCCAGAGAGGAGAGCGTAGATCTTGCCAGCACACCTGGCTGCTCACCGCTAGCAAATTTGGCTACTGAGAGTGCAATGGGGAACATGGGCTGCTCACCCCAGACTGTCCTACTGCCAGAAATGGCCATCTCCATGGGACTGACACCTAACTGTACCTGTGACATCCTCAGGAGAGCTTCTCGTTGTGGGCACCCTTTTCTCACTGAGCTCTTAAAAAATCAGTGGTTGCTATGAATGAATGCAAGAGCAATGATTACTTTCCAACTGCAACGATGTGAGCATAAAAGCACTACAGTAAGGGCAGAGTGAGGGGAAAACAATTACCATGTTCACCATTGTGACTATCTCACATGTTATTTCTAGAGAACAGCCAGACTGAAACCCTCTACGTAAGAGCACAACCCGAACTTTGGATTAAACTGTGAGCTGAAACTTTGAGATTCACAGATGAGGCTCCTTATCACTTGCTGTAGTGTGAAGACTGAGCAGTTCTGTGCTGCACCTGGCCTGACCTCTTTTCCCCCCCCGCCCCACTGATTTATTTAGCTTTCTGCTCTCTTCCTAGGCTCTGACTCTCGTTTTGTATCACAGATATGAGCAATTCTGGCTGATCATACTCAGTGGAACTGAGTGTATCTTGCCTGGTTTATGTAAGGTCCAAGGATAAGATCCTGTCCCTTAGAAATGTTTGTTAGCCTCAGCTTGAGCCAAGAGCCGGGATTAAAATTCAGCTTGAGAACAGAAGGTCTGGTATTACTTTGCATTTCTTAATAAAATGTTTCCACTGTCCTAGTTATTTACTCTCCTCTGGAGCACCCAGTGCTGACTAGGCAAGGGCTATCCATTAAAGGCTGTCTCTCATCTCAGCTCAAAGAGAAGTTCCCTCTCTTCGACAGGAAGAAGGTAGGAGAAATTAATTTTTCTTTCAGCATCGCCACACCTGGGGAAAGGATCTTGCTCACAGATAACAGTGCAAGCAAATATTTTCTTTGGGAGTAAAAGAGAAAGTGAAGATCAAGGTCAGAGGAGGCAAGAGTAAAGATATGTGACTGCCTTCAAAATAACCTTCCATAGAACATGTGGGGGTGTCATTTTATTTAATATGGAAAACATGCAAAAGCATAAAGGAGGGGTAACTGGCTTGGGGCTTACAGAGAGATAAAGGGGCTGCAAAGTCTGTTTGCACAGATATGCTGAATTCCAGCTGTACAGAATGATACAACAGGCAGATGCAAAAAGGTTGAGAGAGATTGCATTTACCTCTACACAAATATATATACACACATAGGAGCATAGCCCAACAGCTCTGTCCCTGACTTCCCTGAAGCATCTTCCCTCCTTCCTGCTTACGGACTATAAGGACTGTGGCTACTCTTTGCACAAGGTGCAAATGAAAAATTCGTCTTGCCTTTGCCTCTACCATATAACCACAACCCCATGCAGAGTTTCAATGAGTTTGCTGCATCTCAAGGTGTGCCCCAGCAGCAGCCTGGACATACAGCATCAGCCTACAAATCTGCATGACCCCCCATCACCAGAGGATACAGATCAGTGCTGTGCACATATGCATATTAGGATAAAAAAATCACCCCACTTTTCAAAATTTCAAACACATGCAGAAGTCTTGAAAACCAACTATGAATGCTTAAGAATCTGCATCTTTGACTCCTTACCCAGTGACTAAAAGCTTCACTTTAGCTTTCCAAGTGTCTCATCACAGTTCACTGGCAGGATTTTCCCTGGAGTCCCTGGAAAGACACAGACAACCTGAGGCCAGCTAGCCTAGGGGGTTTGGTCAGGTTGGCTGTGTCAGCCTCCAGGAGCACCCGTTTCTGTCTACTGATCACAGAAGAGCCCAGAAAGAGTAACGTAAAATTTATGTCTGATTTGTAGCTGGCTATGTAACTAGGTGAGACATACAGACAGGTACAGTAATATTACCCCATGTGGTTTATTCAATGACGCACAGGAAAACTGTCGTTAATCCCTGGCTACTGATTTCATTATTAGAGCACCCTTTCACTTCAGCTAGCTATAAGCTAGAAGTGACCCACAAAATCATAATAAAAGACAAGGGAATAGAACTCAGAATACAAGTTATGTTTTGGGCTTTTCTTTTTTTCTTCTTTTTTTTTTTTTTTTTTTTTTTAGAATTTTTTTTTTTTTTTTTTTTTTTATTTTCAGAATTTGTTATGAACTCAAAACTGGACCTGTTTCCGTGGGAACTTGTGCTAAGGTATGCAAATATTTCAAACCAAACCAGTCCCATTTTCCAATGAGAGTGGGCCAGGTTTCAGGCAAAGATGCTTTCACAGCAAAACCGTGGGAAAATTCATCATTTTCCATGTTTCCAATATGCCAATATTCATCTTCCGTTAAGTGCCAGCAATTGTTGGAACAAGGCTACAACCCAAGAAAGCACTTAAGCACATGCTTAACTTTCAGCACATAAGTAACCTCAGTGATGTCCTCAGTCTTGTTTTTATATTCACTATTGTTAGTTACCTTGAATTTTTAAATCCATAGGGACATTTTGCATCTTCTGAGCTGTATAATTGGGCCATGAAAGGGATGGTAGCTCATGATTACTGAATTGTTAATTAATCATTTTTATTATATTTAAATATGCTTTAGAAGACCATAATGATGTATGCTTCCTTGATATTAGCTGTACTAATTAGATCATCTTTTCTAAATTAGAGTGCAGTTTTCCTAGCAGGTTTCCTTTTATCTGGTGTTCATTTTTCAAAAGAGCTTCATGTTGTTCCCACAGATGGGTGAATCATTTCCAGGGAATCATGTTATGCAAAAGATGTTTTTCTTGCTGCTGTAGAATGCCTATGGGTAGATCATGGATCTCCTTGAAATAGTTGAATATTTTGAAGTTGGACTTTCCTCAACAATCGTAAGTTCCTTGACTAGATGAGCATAACTGCATCTCGGATGAAACTCAGTCCCTACAATAAACTAGTGCGTTACTATGTTAGAACAATCCCAATCCAATCCAATTTGTTTTAGTGACACATGAAAGCAGAAAATGAAAGTGGCTGAAACACATTTCTATACCTGAACATGCAAATGTATTTTTTTGCATTCTTTCTTTAGCACTTAATGGGTGCTCCAGCACTGAAAGCCATTCTGTCTCCTTCTCCATCAAAATACTACTTTCAAAAGATTTCTAAGGAAATGATAACCATGTTCCTCCAGGGGTCCTAATTTAGGTTGTCTTAAACATTTAACTTATCATAGTTCAGGTAGTTTGCAATATCCTTTCTGTTTAAGCAAAGCCTGAATTTCACATCTCTGCACAACTAGCCTGGAAACGTTTCAAAAACTTTCCATGAAATCTCAGGCTATTTCACTTGAATGTGATGCTCCTCATTCCAGAGAGAAACTATGAGAATATCCTCCCTTGGTGATACTTAATACGTTTATCTAGTTTAAAATCCTAACAATCAATTGTGATGCTGGACATTAACAGGATGAGAAGAACAGGTTATTTTTTTCCTCTGAACAACTCTATTCAGCTGTCTGGAAAGCAGTACTTACGTGTCAACAAATCTCCTGACGAGGTTTGAGATGACAACTGGAGATCCAGACTGGAAAGGGGGGTCCCGAACCACTTTGTACTGGATGGGTTTGCAGTCCGCACACAGTGTGCTGTGGGGGACAGAGCTCAGCATGGCAGCATCAATTTCCAGGTGCTCATCCAGAGTGTAGATCTGGATCCCGTACACCTCCTCACCCACTTGTCCTGCATCCAGCTTTATGGTCAATGGGATGTCACAGAAGACATTCTGCGGCCCGAGAGAAATGTTCTTCCCGCTGATGGTGAGCAACTTGATGTCATTCACCGCTCCGCTGGAGTCCCAGTCCGGGGAAACAAATGTTACCCAGACTGTGAGGGACTCTGGGGTCAGGGGATAACGGAACTCCAGCTGCAGGTAGCAGCCCTGAGGCTCAGGACAGGCTGGGGGCACCGTATGTTGGTTGACTGCCGAATTGGGACTCCATGTTCTGACACTGGATTTACAAGGCTGCTCAACATCAGGGTGCCCTGGAAAGAAAGAAGGAAGCAAAGACAGGGCACAACAGAAGTTAGAGAACATGAGTTATCATCGGCATCAGTCTTGAGAGAGAAACTGGTGGCAGGAGAGCATATCTGCCCAGGAAACTAATTATTTACTTGAGCAGAACAGGCACGGCCAGCACAGAGAGGAGGAAAATAATGCCAACATCTCCTGGCTGGGTGAGAGATGCAAACCCAGTTTAAGTGCCCAGCTAGACCAGACACCACACAACACACACTGTGCCAGTGCATCTGGTCCTGTATTTCCTATTTCTAGTGCCTTTCCCTGTGCCAAACAATGATATTTTCTACCCCTTCCACTTGGTACTTTACCTGATAAACAGAGTCACTTTGCCTTCAGTTCACCCCCGTGCTCCTAGTTATTCCCTTGCCTCTCACACTAAAATACAACCTTTTTCTCTTTAACAAAGACAAGAAAAGAGCTTTTGTTGATTCCAAGAAGCTGTTGCACTGTGCTGTTGAGGGGCTACTCCTATGCTACTTACAGGCTAATCTAGCACGTCGTGTAAGACCCCTTTTTTTGGAGGCATGCGGAGCACAGGTCTGAGCTGTCTGTTTGCACTCGTTGTGATGAAACAACAGGCACTTTACTTTTACATTTCTCACTGTTGACTATGTTAAACAACATGGGAGGTATTAACTAAAAACTAATGAAAGCCACAATGCTTGCTGGGTTCCCAAATACTATAGTAACATTACAATTTGGCACGGAGTCATGGACTGCAAGATCCAGAGAGGTCAGATGGGTGGAACAGTTGGTAACAGAATCCAGTGAGAGCTATAAATTCCCTCTTCCTTCCCAAATAATCACACGAAAAGGGAGCAAGCAGGACAGGGAGAAGTCAAAGTACAGAAAAGAAGAAAGGGGAAAGTAAAGATAAAGAAAGGTAATGAGGGGAGAGAAATGGAGAATGCAGATAAAAAAAAGAGAGCACAGCTGTTTGCAACTGAGGAAGAAAGCAAGATAAAGCACTGGGCAAACATGAACAAACAGGACATCACTACTAATTTAAAGAGAAAAGGGCAACATGTGAAGGTTATTCTTATTGTCCGTGATCCAATGAAGTATTAGAAATGTGCCTCTGTTGTCAAGGATAAACAGCACAGGGAAGTCTCCTGTTCATACCAAATGAACCCAGATGCAGAATAGATTTCCTGGTATCTGAGGCAGTCCTCCCTGCGATCCAATGCAATTGTCGTGCAGATGAACAACTTTTCACACTTCTCCCTCACCCGCACATACCCCATAGCTCTTCTCTCCTCCTCGCATGCCACAGAGTAGCGGGAATGCCACTAACCTCAGCATCTGGAGAGACCACAGCAGCAATACATTTTGAAGAAAGCCAGAGTTCCATTTAACACGCTCAAGTGTTTTCACCCTGGCAAGCTTGCAAGTACTGTGTATAATCATTCTGAGTAGCGAATACCCCATTCAACTCATGTTATCTTACAACATTCGTTGCCATCCACATGTGCTTAGCTGAGCCCTCGATGACTTTTTCACAGACTCACAGCAAGCTCCTGACTGCAGCCCTAAGAAGGTGGTTTTTAACCCCAGTATCTCAGAGGGCTGTGGAAAGATCTGCGAATCTTATCGCTACCATCTCGCAGATAGGAAAATGGAGTTGATTAATGGCTCACAGCCTAGCACGTTTTCAAAAGTGGTCTCCATTTGGGTTCCTGCAAATTCACCTCTGCCAGTTCAAGGCCTCTGTAAGACTTAAATAGTGAATAAACCTACATGTTTTGGTAAATCAGGCTGTGATCCCTGGAGTTACACGAATTGCACTCAGCCTCCGGGGAGTTTAATGCAGACCATTACCCCAAAATGGGAGCTTGATTGTAGTCATCCGTAGACTAAAAACCTCAATGAAGTTCAGATAGAGAGACCCTTTCTTAATGTCATCAAACACTTAGACCTGGGTAAAACATTCATTTAATTGTGGAAGAGGATGGAAACCTTATTTCATGTAACTCTGGATTTCTAGAGATGGGTAAATACTATGAAAATTGCAAATATTTGTATATAAAAAGAAATAGGATAGTAGTTATTCTGACCCTGTGCACTCAGGTTCTGAAAATCCTTTAGCTTATGAGACAGTCAGCAAGATCAGTCATAGAACAGCATCTCATACAACATCATGTCTTGCTTAACACAAAATGTGAATGTGAGGTTTGTGAGGATAAGCCAAATCCCATCTCCTGGTTAGAAAGCATGAATGAGAGGCTGGGAGGGAGGCTTCCCTCAAAATGTCAGCCACAGCCACAGCCCGGTGTGTCAACACAAGCCTTCACCATGCAGTTAAGTGAAGTGGCTGGGATGAATGCCCCTCCATTGCCCCGGCACATGGACAGAGACACACTTGGACAGGGAGGCCAGCTGGGATCAGCAGCCTCTTGGGATGCAGTCACTGTCACAACTACAACTCACCTGCCACATTTCTTAGGTTGTCAAGGCAAAGGAACCATCCAGTCGGACTCTAATGTCCAACTGAGACAATTCCACTTGCAAATACAGAGTGAATTGCTCTTGAGTGAAATATTGGCCACCGGGAAAGGCAGGGCACTAAAGCAGCCTAAGGCAGCAAAATTTTTTATTATATTCTCATACTTCTCTTAGTCAATAATGAGCCAGGCAGCAGGAATTGACTGTAAGCAAAGGTACTTACTCGCGTTTGGGCCAAAATCACTTTTCATATAAAAAACCCCCTTTGACCAAGTTGTGGAGGTGCTGTAAGGTTTGTTTATCTAGCTGGTGTTGCTGGTGAGAATCCAGGTAGGTTAGACCTTTCTTGCTCTACAGTGAAGGTAAGAAGTAAATCAGAACTGCCTGATGTCCAGTGCCTTCCCACAACCACTGCCAAGGAGCAAACAGCCCCTCATGCAAGGGGCTCAACTGGCTAAGAAAGAATCACAAAATATCTCAGCCCGGAGGGTTGGACCCCACTGTGCTCAGGCACAAGCAGGGCACTAAGAAGGACACAGTCCCCATGGCAGACTTTGGCAATGGGCACGGCTCACATGTAGTCCAGACCTCAACTGGTGTCAGCTACCTGGGGTAACCGTGCAGCATAACAATGCTATGAGGCCTCAGGAAAATGAAATCAGACCAACCAGGTTCAGAGCTGCTTCAGAGACACGTGAGAAATGTGGTTTTCTGGTAAGAAGCTGGATGAGTACTACGAAACATTTTCCATGAGTGTCATCTCAAATTTTAAAATGAGTTCATTTTGGCCATGCTTACACCTCTCTCATATTCACTTTCCATGAACATTCAAGCAATGGAGATTTACACACATGAATGCTTGCAGAAAGTGAATTTAAAGCTTGCATGCTTGAGTACTCA
This sequence comes from Pandion haliaetus, assembly GCA_013401275.1. Classification (NCBI taxonomy): domain Eukaryota; kingdom Metazoa; phylum Chordata; class Aves; order Accipitriformes; family Pandionidae; genus Pandion; species Pandion haliaetus. The sequence continues at coordinate 71,309 of VYZV01014337.1, read as the reverse complement.
CAGATAGACAATTAAAGAAGCCAGACAATGATCTAACTGTGCTATTTGTAACTCAGACCAAGTGCAAATAGGCAGAGATCCTGAATGTCAGGGAGTGTGGTAGTGATGACAGAAAATTACACAGCAACAAATACCATACACTTGGTGTATTTTCTACCCTAAAGTGGAGACAACTTATTAACTTAGTAAGAGGATAGGATTCCCAAATTTTCTTTCCAAAGCATCGCACAACAGCAATTGAATGAGACAGAGACAGATAAGGATCAGACTGCACCCTTCATAGTTAAGAGCATGCAGGCACACACTGTAAGAAGAGGAAATTAAATGCAAAATGCAGCTGAGTAATAAATCTTAGAGTAGCTTAGTTTCTCTAGGAATGATGCCGCTGGCAAGACGTGTGAGATCTAGAAGTTTTCAAATCAGAGCACGTTGGAGAAATTTTGACAGAAATGTGTATCTCAATGGATATGCAGTTCTTTCAAAATCAAAACACTTTGCAAAATTGCGTTTATTTGGCCAAAATTTTATTCTGGAAGAGAAAATAGGAAGAAAGTTCTAACAATATTGGAACATTATGTTTTGACATTTTTGGAAGAAATCGTTTCACTTTTGCACTTTGAAACACTTTTCATTTTGCTATTAAAAGTTTCTTTTGCCCTGGATTATATACTAAAAAGGGATATTTTCAAATGTCATAATTTAACCAAAGTTCATGAAAGAGGAATTATATGAGCTAAACAAAACATTTTGGCCAGCCTCAAACACTTTTTGTTTTTAATTTTCCTTCATGGAGAATTTCAGAAGTTTCAGGTTTTGTTCCAAATGAAACCAGGTTTCAAAGTCTTGTAATCCTTGGCTAAGTGGAAATTCCACCTTCCACCCTGCACTACTACTGCAAGCAGTCCAGACTTCACTTATCCTGTTTACTTGATAATCCAGTCACACTTGTAGCCTAGCCAGAGCACTGCTTCCCAGGCAAAGCTCTTGAACTACATTCACACAAGGGGCAGGTGCGCTCTGCGCTCTGCCTGGCAGCCTTGGCCCATGGATGTCCAAACTGGGGGGGTGAGTTGCAGTGAACCACAACCTCTGCTGGGCTCCCACCCTGGGGGACACTTGCCCACACATCTTGTCCCATCATGCAGCGGGGACACAGCTTGTTGTACACGCTGACCTTAGGACGAGGGAAGGCTCCTGGGTGCCAGCACTGCATATATCACCATATTAGCTTACAAATAATCTTCGTTGTAGAGTAACTCCCATGTACTCTAGCTGCAGGACAGAGAAGCCCTTAATGTAAGGAGGTATTTGTATGATGAGTTTGCAAAATCCAGGGATTAGCCTTGGTGTTCACTGAGGCCACCTGTGTGTTTACAGTGAAGTCTGAGCCCAGAGTGTGCTGCTTCCAAAGGAATAGCTCATGATGGACAGATTGAAATAATATCCTGCTCTTTCCAATCCATAATTTGTGATTACTGACCTCTGCCTGGTATAATCTTAAGTATGCTCTACCATATCCACCTGCTTACGCAATGGAAGGTACATATGGAAGAGAGGTAATGATGGAGCTCTAGTTGCATTGTACGACCAGCTCCGCAGACCATTCTCCCTCCAATATGCTCTAAGAGGAACAGTAAGTATGACTTGCAAAACACCCTGAACTAGACTGGGCTTGACATAGTCACTTGTGTTCATGCTGCAGAGTACCTGCCCAAAGGGCAATCTCCACTCCTTTCAGCCTGTCTGCTGGTGCAGTCCATTACGATTCAATGCAAAAGAAGGCAGCAGAAACCAAATAAATAACATGCAATTCTTCGGAGTTGGAGTAGAAGGAGTAAACAGCTCCCCTGAGGAATTAATCTGGCAGATGTGAATGGTCAGCATTTCTTGGCACTCCACTGCTTTCTGAAATTCAGGTTCAGCTTCCAGAATTCATTTAATTCATGGGCAGGGTCAGGACATAGGGGCGAAAACACAGGTATTTCAGCCAGTGGCATTACTTCAGGGCACAGTGTATTCATGTGTCCTCTATTTTTGTTCATGCTACATACAGGTATAATCAGCCACTCTCTCCCACATTTTCCCACTGTCTTTGTGGCTCTCCTTTTGCTCTGGCCCGTCTTCTCCCCTGCCACATCTTTGTCCCTAGCTCTGTGACTCACCTTCTGCTTCCCGAGGGCTCCAGTGCCCCGAGGGATCGCAGGGCATCGGAGAAGAGGCGCTGAAGGCGTACTGCACCAGGACTCTTCCTTCCGCACACAGATCACATGCTGATCCCACTTCTCTAGGAGGCCAGGAAAACAGGAAAACACACCAACTTAGTAACAGCTGAATGAGCTGCTTATTCAACTACATTAAAAGCAGTAAGACTTAGAATTCAGTACCACTTAACCCTCTTTTCTCAAGGCACTGACAAGAGTGTTTTCTGGCGCTGACCTTCTGTAGGTTTGGGCTAACAGCCTGTGTAGACGGCATCTGTGAGTCCGCTATCCAACAGAAATGACAGCAACCTGTGAAATCATGCTCAGCTATTTTTTGGGGGTTTTTTTTTGTTCCCCTGCACTACAACTGGATCAAACCCTGACAAAAGAAAATATATGTTGCTTAGTGGTTAGAGCAGAGAAACCGGCCTCAGGAGATTTCAGATCTATTTCTGTTCCCACCATGGATTTATTGCTTGAACTTGTAGTATCTTCAGGACTGTAAAGGCCTTGGGCTTACTGGTGATTAGAGGAGAGGGTAAAGTTCCAGGCTTTGAGAACATCAGAGCTGCTCTGTGAAAAACGGCTTTGTTAAGTATGCAAGGACCTGGTTTTGGAGGTGTATCACAGCGCAGATCATTACAAGCCTGTAAAAGGGGTGGGTTATGAACATACATAAAAGAACATGCCCTTAATCCTTTTCGCAAGGGAAACTGGACTTGATACCTGGCAGCTTTGGCACCAGTGGATGGCTCTTTCTGAACTGGAACAGCTTATGTGTACATGCCATCAGATGGCAGGACACAGCATTAAGAAAGGCGCTTGGCTGCCCAATGCCAACATTACTTCACCTACACAATACATCTAATACCAGCTACTGTCAATAAAGTACTATCAGCAGAAGTGGTTAAACAGGAAAACCCAGTTAAATGCTGATTCACAAATACTTTTGCTAATACATTCACAAGATCAGGGTTTAAGCTGATGTAGACTGGATTAACTCTAATATCTTCCAAAACATGAAGCTGACCTGTATCAGCTGAGGATGCAACTCACACAGTTCAGCCCTACGTTCCTTGGGGTCACAAAATTTGGAACCGTGTATGACCCAGAATGTGTGGTTATTCATCCTAGTAAGTTGCTTATTATTCAGAATTCACTGTTCTGCTTTAAGGAATGCTGCCCACTCAAAATGAAAGGAAAAAAATAATTATCTTAATGATTAAATGCACCCAGTAAAGGACAGAAGTTTTAGGCAAACAATTTGTGCGTAACACATAGTGTACTCTCTAAGCTACCCAAGTAAGTATGGATTGAGTCATCAATTATTATAATCAGCTATGCAAATTTTAACCACCTCCCATTGCGTGATTTATGTCAGCACTGCTTTGCGAGGGGCACTGTGATCCTCAGGCAGAAGTTATTTTGGATCTTCAGCGAGGACACCAGGACTGTAAATTTACTCTCACAGTCCTCCCAGGCTCTGCGATCTCCTTCCCCTTTGGCGGTAGGGACAACACACACTCAGCTGCTCCACAGCTTAGCATCTCCTATGACAGGGATCTATTTGAAAGTCAACTTTCTGTTGGCTTAATTAGGCAGAAGCACAGATTGTGAACAGGGGGGACTTGGAATGAAATAAGTGGTAAAACTTGTTTCCATTTCAATATGGCCCACAGCCACCCCCTACAAAGAGGAGGTAAATGATTGAACTCACAGACAGTGCAGAAAGGGACGCACCTGCTGAAAACATCTGAAGAATAAAATGTGGCAATGGCGTAGAATAAAGAAGATGGAGGCAAAGATGCCTTTGCCTTCTTCCTTGCACAATCTGTAACGCTGGTAACGAACAAATGTGGGCATGTTGCGAGTGACTTCTCTCTCTGTCTCACTTCACCCACCTGCACTATTGGTATGACACTGCCTCCCTACTTCATTTCTCAGCTGTCTATTTAGCAGTAGTTTAAGTGTCTAACTCAGCCTGCCTAAATAATATATGCAAAAAAATTTCAAGAATCCAGAATAAAAGGTACTAAGAAATCAAAATGTAGAATTATTATTGTGCAGTTGTTTTTCAGACACATCCACCAACAGTCAGGATAGAAGTCCCTGCAATAACAATCTTTCAGTTTCTCTACAAAGAGACTCCTGCATTAGCACTTGGTCCTGGATGAGGACAGGGCTTTGAAAGCCAAGTTTCCACAATTAGGACTGCTTTTTACTCAAATTAGCAGCTATACAATTTCATCACAGGCCGCCATGGTGGAAAAAATTGTAGGCTTATGGACAAACATTTCCTTTTACCAGCAAGGACTTGGAGGTGAGAGAAATCACAAGGAGCATCATGTGGGAAAGGCTATGAGCAAACTTTCTCTTTTTACTTTTCCAGTTTGGGAGCCAAACTCAACCCTGACGTAACTCCACTGGCTGAAAGGAGTTACACAGGGGATGACTCCTGGGTTAAAGTTTTTGGTCCGCAGACTCTTGCACACAAATCCTACAAACAGCCATGAATGTCAAAACTAATTATCATATCGCATTTATAGGCTTTTGAAAAAATCTAAGCCAGATCCTTACACCTTATGTAGCCACTGAGATCAAGACAAAATGAGCGTAAATTCGGAATGATAGCATATCTGACACTTTATACACCGGTGCACATGACTCCCCAACGTGCAGGGTAATGGAAAATCTAGACTTCTCTGTTTTCTAATAAGCCAAGTACTGGGGAAATTCCAGCTTATGAAGTTCAGAGCACAGGAGGAATTCATTCCTACAGCATGATATTTCAAAAACTAAAGATTGCTAGTGAAAAACAGACAATTCTCTTCAGGGCCAGCACCAGTTCAGTGGGCAACTCAAACCCAGTAAAAATCTGTCATTCCTTTCAGTAAAGAGTGCCTGTTTTCAGACTAAATTGTATCTGCTTACTTGAAATTCAGAATTGGTGCTCTCCCCTCTAAGGCACTGAAACTTTCCAGCAAGGTTTAAGCAAGCAATTATCAAGCCCAGCCATCTAGATCTGGGACACCATACTGACCAAAATACTTGCTTGCTAATAATGAGATAGCATCAGATTCATGGAAATTAATGCAGTCACCTCAGTGAAAACTTGGAAGAGCAGATGCATGCAAAGTTTTCTGTCCAAGCAGAATTTGCTGCAGAGCCCTATTACAATAACTGTTTACATCCTGCCTACGCATATCAAACAGGAGACGCATGAATGGATGCTTAGTGACAGCAGATGAACGCATCTAATAGATGCAGTCAGGAAATGAATAGAGTTTTCTTTTTCTCACTTGTTTTCACTCATTTTTTTGGCTCTATTATTATTTTATTATTACATATTATTATATGCGCATGTGACATGTTTCTTGCTTTGTTTTTAATGGGAGGATGGAGGATGGGAAGTATTCTAATCCCATGTGTAGCAGCTACAAGAAGAAATGCTGGTTCTTGACATATTTGATTATTAGAGATGTTTAGAAGCTCAACCAGCTGCTGGAGTTTAGGGTCAAACACATGTTGGCAAATTTGTGTGCAGGTAAATGACTCTTTAATATAGAAGACATCAACTGAACACACTAAACAGATAAGGAGGGTCTGTCAGGAAGAAGATTTTACTTCTGTGCACAGCTCATGTAGCTACTTTTGCCAAGGTGTGAGGACATAGGACAGCCAACCCCAAATCTACAAGAACTATGAGTTAGCATTACTCTCTGTCCCCAAATCCACATAATTAATTACGTAATTTCTAGAACTGAGGGCCTAAGAGAAAAGCAGCTAATACTGCAGCACCTGTGACAAAGTTGCATCTAAGCAGGGAAAAGGCACATGATCTTTACTTCCATGCTTCATCTCCCTTCAACCACAGACCCATCAGGACTTCACCCGCAGATACAGCCAGCCCAGTGTTACATTTTTAAATATAAGGCTAAATTTTCCCTTTCTGACTTTCATTAAGCAGAGGTCACTGCCTATGCACCGTTCTAGAGAATAAAAGGGACGTAAAAGGAACTTGAGTTACACTGAGTGCGCCTAGAGTAGCATTGTAATTTGGATCAGGAGCAAGCTTTTGAAGTGAAACTCTCCATCTTCCCCACTTAGAGCACTCAGAGCAGTCCTGGAGCATGGAAGCTGGACCCTGCTTTGCCTGAAACCGGAGTGGAGATGTGCTCCAGGACCACACCTGATGTGCTCCAACTGCTGATTGCCATGGGGCCAGGCTAGAGCTAGGCTGAAACAACCCTCCCAAAAACCCTTACAGTGTTGACGTCAGGTCTTCATTAACAACTGTTTTGCGCTGGAGATCTACTTATATTGGGCCACAATACTTGCTAATGTAGCCAGAGCCATTCATCCTTTTAAGGCCCTTTTACACTGTCAAAACAGCATGGAAGGGGCCTCTGTGCATTAGAAAGCAGGCCCAAGGCACTCAGCAGTTGAGTATCAGTCTTCTGTTTTTTACATGAATAGTCCCATTGAAGTGAATGAGTTTATTCATTCAAGTGAGGCAAGTAAAATTTGGGCCATGGTGTGCACTTTGTGTAAAAATATCTGCAAAGTTTTACAGTATTCCCACACACAGATAAGATTATACTTGGCCAATTTTACCTCCTACTTGTCTTGCACAGTGACCCAATTTTACAAATTGATACAGGCATGTATCTCTAAACGAGCAGCACTGGACACATCGGTACTGGAAGTTCAGCATGTGAGGTTTTCCAGTATTAGTCACTATAATACTACTATCATCCTTGTTTTGATTAATATATCAGAAATTTGAGCATGTTTTAGACAGGATCATTTATATATTTCAGTGACATTTTTAAATGGTCACAGCAACATTTCTGTATCTGTTAGCTCTGGGAATCTTATTTTAACAAGGAATTGGACTCAAAGTAGTTGAGGCTGTCTCTTTAAATCTCTTCAGTAATACTGAGCACACAGATTTGAAAACCCAAAGGACTTCTTTTTTTCTAGAAAATCACTATTTATTTAACATATGTAACTCTGTTATGAAATTTTAGATTTAGCACTCTATCCACTGTGTGTTATTTAAGAAGCAACTAACATGGGGTTATTAAGAACTTATTGAGTTATAAGAAAGATGTCATAAAGACATATTTGGTTACATAACAATTAACTCTGCATCAATGTGTTTTAAGAGGCAGATGGTATTTAACAAACAATAAGTATCTTCTGAAATCTAAATTAAATTGGAGAAGCTTAATTTACCTAAAAATGATTATGGGCTAAAATATTCTGAATTAATTTTCAGAACTTCACATAAGTCCTTTTCACACATAGGGAATAAAGGGATTCAGTTGCAAAACTGCAATTAAAGCAAACACTGTTCAGAGCACAAGACCTCTCTATCAACTCGTAATATGATTTGATTGCCTTCCCTGTATTAATCTTCAATAAAGGTGGAAAATCTCATCTGAGCAGAAAACAACAGCTATTTGCCTACTCAGATAAAGTGCAAGTTGGCCACTGAAATGGCCATGGTGTCCTAGCAGTGCTGGAAGGAGTTTTATCCCTGACGGAGGAAGTGGCTTTCAAGGTGCTCTCACTGAATAAAGCAGCAGTGCTGAGACAGCTCTTTGGGTGCTAATATGCTTGTAAATTCGGCCTCCTGTGATACATACTGCTACAGTCCTGAAGGACATGCGAAGTTTGTTCTCTATAAAATAACAAAGCAAAAAGTGGAGAAGAAATGCAAACAGGGAAGGTGAGTTAACGGTAATGTGAGAAGGTCAATCATTTAGGAAGTTCTCTGCTAGGACTCCCATAACTCCTGCAGCTCATCCAAGCGCTACATAAGAGTATTTAGATGAACTACCCAGATGCTCAGGTCATCCTGGGGCAGAGTTGCTCCAGCTATGAACTGCAATGAGGTGCAACTCTCATCCAGAGCCCTACATTCGTTTAATTTTCCATTATAGGTACCACACATCTGCATGCCTATCAGACACAAACACACACACATACTCTGACCTACATGCTCTACTCAGGGTACAGCAAGATGACACTCGAATGATATTCAGGGGTTTATGTCTTCGACTCTGCCTTGCTCAGTTCCCATCTCAGACCTGCAGCTCTAGGAAGGAGGCAGCATTTGTCCCTCTCCCCAGCCCTGCCACCTCCTTGCCCTGCGACACTCCACTGCCCACGAGCCCTGTGTTGTCACGGGAGTAGAAACAAGATTCACTTTGTCCTTGCAAAGGAAACTTGCAAGAGAAGGAGGGAGGAACATGCAAGCAGAGCTGAAGCCCACAGGTATTTGTGAGCAGCAGTAACAGTAGGAGTCACAGGGCCAGAATCGTTGATTGAAAATTCCTCCCATAACATATGGAAAAAGATTTGCCCTTTACATGGCAAATCAATGGCCCTCAACTGAGTGCTACAGGCTGAGAAAGGAAGAGCAGCAAACAGATCAATAACCTCCTCAGTATGAACCAATTTAGGAAAAAGCCTTAATCCAGACTGAGCACAGTGCACGATAAAGCTGTGCTCCTCGAGTGGGGCCCCAGGTTGTTCCCCTAGTTCTCCCCTTTCCATTCAATTCAGTGCAAGAGTACAGAGCAGTGCGTGATCACCTTTCAAAGAAGTGGCCATCAATGGGTGGAAACCACTCCAGGGTGACCGAGGTGGAGGTCCGAGCCACAATCTGGGGAGCGATTGCAATAGGAGCTGGTTTCTTCGCAGGCTGCCAGCTCTGATAGACAAGGTCCAAGTAGCAGTGCATCCTGGCCACTTGGTTGGGCGTGAAGGAGTCGGTGCAGTCATCGTCTGAAATTAAAACAGAAGCCACATCAACCACGCGGGAGATAAGGTGAGAGCAAGAGAGAGAATTACGACCCGGTGAATGGCAGCTTCTTGCAAGGGCCAGGATGGGTTCTTGCAGCACTCAAAAGTTAATGGCCTGTGAACAAATTAGCGCACTCATCACTTGCGGAGGCAGGTGAAAGGAAACAAAACTTAAAAAGGAAAAAATAGTCAATAAATGTTCCCTCCCTCTGGTCCAGGATACCCTAAGCATCTAGAGATCATCCCTAGATGAGACAGAGACACATGGATGTGAAGAAACAGAAAGCCTCAGTGCAGCACCTTCTGGTCAGAATTGGGGCTACCAGTGGACCTCTGTCCTTAGAAGAATTTCAAGTGTTAAAGAATATCTCTGAGAGAGGATAAAAAGGCAAAGGACAGCTAGTGTTAGGATAAAGCGTTGACTGAGATTCATGCAAACTGTGTGCAATAGACTTTGTCAGATTTCTTAGATTAAAAGAACACAATTTTAAAATTCTTAAATTTTCTATTGAACAAATAAAAACATTCTGAAAGATCAATATAAAAGAAAATAGTTACAACCACTGATTAAAAATGCTAATTTTTGGTGCAGTAAAATAACTTTATTTCTATTACAAATCTCCCCCATTATGATTCTAACCCCCTTCTGAAGTTTTTATAAACATTTTTGATATTTCAAATTTCTTTTTCATTCAAAATGGAGAAATAATTTTGTTGGATAATTTCCCATAAATATCCATTTCTCATTTCATCTGTTTTCCCCAAACATGATTTGGCAACAAGAACACACCTAGTGCCCTCTGAACACCATACAACTTTACAACTACAATGCCCCAGAGAAGTAGAAAATTATTATTTCTTTGTTGTGTAGATCACAGAAGGAATAAATACGTTGTGCAAAGTCACCCAGAAAAACTGTGCTGTAGAACTTGATGCTAGCACTTTAACCATTTTTCTGGTACTCTTCCCATCAGATGAAAAGCTCTTGAAAACACAGTGTTTCTTCACATGTGCCTGCAGAGTTCCTTGCCCAGTAAAGCTCAGTCCCAGATGGGACCTCTGCACGCTGCTGCGATACCAACAACAATGACGGTTTTGCACAGGTCAAGTAATACACTTTTCTGGGAAAGATGCAGGTCACCGAAGGCTGTTAAGAGTTGCTTGCATGAGTGTAAGTTGGCAGTCCAATATTGTAATAGCGTTACTAGATGCTCTGATGTCTTCAAGCCTTGTGGAACTCAAGAGGAATGAAAAAATATAAATTTGTTCTAAAGAGAAGCGTGAATTTGTTGGCTAATTTAAAACCTTATCACATCTTTCCTCAGATGCAAGCAAAAGGGGACAGCTTCGGTTGGGATCCTGCTCAAGCTAAAGCCCCAAATGCAGTCCCACCACAGTAAGGACATGTCAGTTCACATGTTCTCCTGCGGCTTCCTAATTCCACTGAGCAGTGGACCTCCTCTTATCAAACATGCACAGCAGATAGACACCACCAGCTTGAAAATATTTACAAATCCCTGTGGGTATGCAAAAAGCTGCTTTAATACGACATCTCTGGATTTCCTCAATAATTAGCGATGGTCTATCCCTAAGCATGCTGTAAAAGCCATAAATATTCTCACGGAAGCACAGAAGGAGACAACGGCCTTTAACAGCCATCATAAAGGAACAATAAAATATAGGACAAAGTAGTGAGACAATGGCACAGGAGAAAGATGACCTGCATTCTCAATCTGTTAAACATCAGCACAGGCTGTCCCCTTGGGGAGAGGAAGGGAAGAGAGGCGAGGGAGAAACGTATTTCATGTGATCACTGGATTTCAAGAAACGTTCAGGATCCTCAGAGGAAGTAATAATTAGAGAAATTCAAGAGACTTTGCTGCAAAGATTATTCCAACAGAATACAGAGGCAGAATTCCTGCTGATTTCATGGAGAGTGGTCCAAAAGACTAACTTACCCTTTTATTCAGGAACACCATGCCTATTTGTACCTGTAAAAATAATTTACAAGTCCAATTTCTCACACTTCTTGACCTTCTGGACATCATAACTTGTTATTTCAGGTAAAGAAAAGTTACCCTTTAAGTCAGTGCTTTGCTACAGAGCTGGGGGTAACTGAACATATGGATGTTAAACAGAGACAGACAGAGTACGATCAAGCTGTATACAAGCAGCAAAACAGAAAGGAAAGAAAGGCAAATGTTTAGAGCTGCATGACCTCAACCTAGATGTTTCAAAGGTATTTCTACAGCAATTTGATATCCTGGTATATTTTTATTCCACTGGCAACAACAGAATAGCAAACAGATTCATGCATGAGCTGTATAGATGCCTATCATGTCACTTCACTTAATTTTTCAAGAAAAAAAAAAAGGTTTCTGCTCAGAACACCAGCACATATTTAGCTCCCTATAGCAGATAGGTATCTCTGTCATCTGCCTCCCTGTCTCATCTCAAGAGACAATTGGCAAGGCAAGTTCTCTTTGGAAGAAGAGACCTCAGCATTTTGAAAGACACACGCTCCACCCCTTGTCACATACACACAAGCAGGTTTGGTGGAGGGGTATTGTCATCTGAACTGGCACTGACTTATTCGTATGACGTTACCAGGAGGCTGCATCAGGCAGTAAGACTTTTTGCCCTACCACATGCACAAAAGTGCACAACATGTTGAGGAGCTAACTCAGTGCATGTATGCCTGTCCCTGTAAACAGCCTCTAAACAAACAGAAAAATAAAGAGAAAACTAAGCATCACTTTTAGCTAGTGCCATGAAGGGTATAAAGGTATTTGTTAGAAATAATTTCAATTTGTGCCCCAGATGACATTAAACACTTTGCTTCTCTACAGTTTTATTGCAGAATAAGCACTCCTATGACCTTTTGAGTGGGCAGTCTGTGTTTTTGCCTGGAGTATAAAGGTGCCCTTCAGTGGCTGTATGTTGGTCACCTTTAAAATGTTGTTGATGCTGTCAGCTCAATGTCACAGACCTTCATCACGGCTAGACCCTGTGACCCAAAATAAGGCGAAATACGAGCCAAGGAATCCCTTGTTCTTTCTGGGAAATAACAGAGGATCCTTCAACTCCCCTTGAACTTCCAGAGGTGCAGCAAGGACCCCACTCCACCCTCGTCCAATGGGCAAGGGTCACAGGAGCTCATGCCCTCTTTGCGTCACGCTCTGTTGTTAGGAGTGCCACGAACCAGCACCCCTGAGCAAGACAGCTGTGCCTACAGAAGCCTGCAGAGTTGTAACTACAAAATCAGGCTTTTGCTTAAGCAGCTTATTCTTCTTGGAGGGGTGGTTTTACTGCACTGATATGGAGCCTTTGTAGTTGCACTCCCAGCACAAACCAGCACAGCACACTGGTAGTCTTTGACCAGAAGAGTAATCCTGATCCAGGTACTATCCCAGTATTCACACTCTAATAATGAAACTCAGATGTGAGTGATTCTAGCTGAACCACAGTGACTCCAAATCAAATAAACATGGTATTTGAACAGACACCTGGAGGCATGAGCAGTGTCTCATTAGATGTCTACCTATCACAGGTTTATCCTACAGTCTTGGTGGTATCAATATTCATCTGACATTCAATATCCCCTTGGGAGAGGGTAAACAATCTCTGAATTTGTGTTTTTCAAAGAACACCTCATAGATCAGGCATCCAGATCCCAGGGAAATAGGTTGTCAAATTTGCTGTAGAGCCTTTAGAAGCTGTTTTCTTAATGCTTATCTCATTTCTTCCCTCCCCCAAACCTTCTGCCTCGTATTCACATGAAACTATATAAAGTTGGGAAAACTGGGGAAAAAGAACAGGAGAAATGGAAGGGATTCCTAAGGCCATCAAGTTTCATCCCTCTTCAAGCCTGGTCCTAGACCAACGGACACACATGTCAGCATAAAGCCCTGTAAGAAATGGACTGTAGAAATCAGAGGTAATACTGCTATTCTTTGCTCTTGCCCAACCACAGACACCAACAGCAAACCAAGGAAACTCAAGTACCTGCATAGCTCATGAAGTTACTAAACGGCGTGTTTAGGAAACTGTGAAAACCGCACGTGTCATTGCCAGGCCCAGGATCCCCACACAGTTTGTGCTTAGGAGCAGGGTTGGTGTCTCTGCAGAGGTCCCCAGTCTCGAAGGAGGGCTCAGTTTCCATGCATGGATCACTGCAGGAGAGGATCTCCGAGATTCCCCGGAAGACGTGATAGAGCCCCAGGCTGTGCCCAATTTCATGGATCATTGTGTGTGTGTGGCCAGGGATTCCATAGAAGGAGGGATTCAGCACAATGCCACCTGCAAGGGGAAAAGAGAATAGCTTCTATATTTTCCTTATCTTCCTCAGAACAGCAGGGAAAGGGAAAGGAAGACAACCCTAAGGGCAGATCCACTGGCAGTTCATCAGATCCTCTAAAGCATAGACTGCTTTTTGCACAAGCAGGCACATTGCCTGCTCAGAGAAACTGCACAGCAAGATTTAATCTCACCCTTAATCTGGGGCTCTAAGGATGAGGAATTGTGGGACAAAGCCCAACGTCCTAAACCAAAACCACAGTGACAATCCATCTTTCAGCTGAATATGCTCAATTTGGTCTGTTAACCTAGAGAAAAATCTGACATGCAATTACTTCATACTATGTAATTTATTGTGCTTAAAGAGAATGATTCTGCCCAGATAAGTCTAAGCAATATATTTGATACCAAGAGTCAAACAAAACATACCTGGAGCACTCTCTGCATATTATCCCACACGGTAAAGATATAATAGAAGCCTAATTAAGCCACCACTAAAAATTGCAGTGGGTTGCACCAATATTTGCAAACTAATAGCTGGACAAAGAAAACAGAATACCCAAGGCTGGAACAGTTTTTGCAGGGTGTGCTCTGATCATATAGTCAGCTTTGAAGTAATCGTCAGAAACACACTCTGTTCATATACTCAGACAAGCCTAGTTTGATGTGAACTGCACAGTCCACTAATGAATATGCGTAAGTCTAATGTGTCAAAAAAAAAGAAATCCTGGAATATAATAATTCTAAAAGAACTGCATGGTTACTAAATGTGCGCAAAGAAAACCAACAGTGATTTTTTTTTGTTGTTGTATGAATTATGCGGTGCATTGATAAGCAAATGGTAAATTAGTGAGGCTTTACAGTATATTGAATTAATCATAAGAATTATATTTTTAGCTCAGCTAGATATACCTTTGGATTTATGATATGCTTCATATTTTCTTTATTTAGCTCATTGACCTCAACTTTTCCAAGCCTTTTATTTAAAACTGTTTGTGTATACTGCCTACCATGAGAACATGAGACTGTTTTGTAGAAGTTACAATGGGAAAATAAATCTTGGATATGGTACACTAATAATTTAGTGACAATAAGGACAGAAAAGGTTTTGGCAGGGGAAATTTTTTCAGTGACTATAGCGCAGGAAAGATGAGATCACCAGGTTCTGATGCAACATAGACTCTTCCTTCTCATCTACCTGGAGACTTGGTTGCAATAACCACAGAAATAGAGGAAAATAAGACCAAGATGGTCTTAGGAAGTCATCTAAATTCCGCTCTCAAACAACGCAGGACCAATTAGGTCTATACCATCCCTCACACATATTGGCCTAACGTCTCTTTACAACCCCTGATGACATTACTGCCCCAGCAATCAATTTCAGCACTCAGTATCCTTACAGCTGCAAGGATTTAACTCACATCTAATCTGAATTGATTTTTTGGCAATTTAAGTTCATGACTTCAAGTCCTGCCTCACATGGATATGAAGAACAGAAGATTCTCCTCCCCTTTCATCAGCTTTTATGAGATTGTCATCATCCCCACTTTAGGCTCTTTGCCTTCAGTCTGAGTAACTGTAATCTATTCAACTTTTCCTTGTAGCTCAATCCTTTTTCTAGACCTCCCTGGCTATTGTTCTCCTTGGGTTTTCCCAGTTGTCTCATGTTTTCGTCCAAGTACACTGTCCAAACACAATACAGTATTCCAGCTAAAATTTTATCAATGCTGAAGAAAGGGGAAGGACCACTTCGAAGGTCCTCCAAGGACACATGCAAAAATAGCAATAGAGAAAAGACTTTCCCTTTGTGCATGGGCACGTGTGACTACACCCACACAGTGGAGAGGAGTCACATGGGCATGTACAAATACATATATAGTATCTAAAAAAACCCCTTAAAATTTAGATACAGACACAAAAGAGTGAATAAAATCAATCATACTGTAACATCATGCCTGTTATGCCACATGTGGCACCTGCACATCCTTTTCACAGCACTGAACTGTTCCTTACACTAGTTCTCCACAATCCCAATTAATCATATACAAACCTACCACTATACAGCCACTGCAATCCCCATGTTCCTTGTATCACTCTCTCCCCCTTTATACAATACATGCTTTGATTCCTCTGGTGATTGGTCTCTACTCAGGTAGAGCCATTTACACCCAGAGAGTACCCTGGTATATTTTGTGAGGGGCTCCTTCCCAAAGATAATTACAGAGTTTGTTTTCCAATGGCAGGAGTATTGGTGAAATTCCTCATCAGGACGTGCCTTCAAAATAAAGGCTGGGTAAACAGTTCTGGCACTGGACAGCCCTGAGGCAGCTGGAGAGGGAGATTTTATTTTTGCCTTTGTTGAAAATTTATTTTTTTCACAGCTGTCAAGAATCTAAATCAATTGCAGTTTTACAGAAAAGATAAACTCCCTCACCCAGACAATCTCTATCCCAGCCTTTAGATCTGCACCACAGGACATATTTCATATTTTTTATTAAGTACATATTGGATTTATAGAAGAGAGTAAGAAAGATTAAAGATGAATTCTTACAGACCAAGCACAGGTCTGGGAGGGCTATTATGACAGGAAATTATGAAAATTTTTTATTTATTTTTGCTTTTTTCCATTGCAAGTCAACTTTAAACTGTTGGCTAATGTCTTTTTTTCTCCTGAGATTTTTTTTGGTCAATGAATTCTGTCAATACACTGTAGGGGCTGAATTTAAATTGTTTTTCTCAGGCATGATGTTGACAATTAGCTTAACGAAGTGACAGAAGAACTCATCAGGGCTTTGGGTGAGCCCCAGTCCTCTTGCAGAGGGTTCTTCTTGGCGCTCTGGAGTTCTCCCCTTGTTCTCTGCTCCCTCCCATGGCAACACCAAGGGAAGCTGTGAAAATACTCCTTTAGGGAAGGATCAGCTATGTTGCAGCCTTATTTCACTCCAGCAGTGGCATTAGGGCTAATGTTTCTCACCAGCAACCCATTCTGTTGCACAATCAGAAGCAAACAGTGTTACTGTGGGGCTAGTGCAGGAGTAGGGGGTTGCAGTACTACAAAGTGATAAGAAATCACACCAGCGTGGGTGCTAGTCGAGGCTGGGGTTAATATCTATCTTTGTTTTTGCCAGACGATGTTGCCATGGGGAATGCTCACTGGCAGGCATTTACAGCATCTTCTGGTTTGGGTGCTCCCAGCAGGAGCCCATGGAGATGGGCTGGAGGCAAGTCAGAGTGGAAATGGCTTCACTTCCCGCTTAGCTCAGCAGCAGACTGGATGCGTGTCACTGCTGGTCCTTGGGAAGGGAAGTTTGCTCACACTTCTTTCGGAGCAGCTGCGGAGTTGGATGTCGTAATAAAATGTTTACTAACTGAAGTAAGGCAGCCAGCTCCAACTGCTTGGTCTGACCATGAAGCCTCTCTCAGCTATGGAGACAGGTGACTATAAAGAGATGTTAATATCTAGGTTTTGGGGTAATGTATTTTTGAACATGGGAAAGCCTCCCTGACTGATGGCTCGAGTTGTAACTCAGCTGTCATAGTATGCTTTAGAATAATAAACACCGTATTTTGCTCTCCTTGTCAAGGTTTACATTTGCCACACCTTTTTTGTTTTGCTCAACGTGGGGTTGGGTAACATAAAAACTGTCTGAAACAGCCTTTCACAAAGACTGAACTTGGCTGAATCCGGACTTCACTTCCAGTCTAGGAAGGTCTGGACAAGCTGCAGAAATATCTAGAAAACTTGTGAGAAACCCTGCTCTTGTAAGATGACCAGATCAAGTGTGCAGCCCGAGGGAGGTTTGTGCAGTTAAGAGAAGTATATGCAGACTCATTCGGTGCCTTCTGAACCTTTTGAGGTTCATCTGACATTTTACAAGGAACACAGATCCAGTGGCACTATAGGTGTCAGGGCAATGAGTCATCTGGGAGGTTGCACAGCTTTATCTGGATCCCTGGGTTCCAGCAGTCATACTCGGCAACCTAGCTATGAAACATGCAGGGCAATCCACAGGGTAGCGAACTCTTTCCCGTTCCACTCAAATGAACATTAGAAATACAATCTCCCAGCAGTTTGTTCTTTTGTACATTGATACGAGAAAAACAGCAACAAATTTTAACTACAGTCTGTGAGGAAAATTAATTGAACACTTACTAAGTAATGAACTAAGGATCAGAACTTAACAGGCTAAGGTTAAAAATTCACTTCTGTCTAGCACCCCTGCACCTATCCCCTGCAATCTTCCTCGCAAAGTGCTCCCATGGAGTGAATGCCCTGTAAAGTAGCTTCACTTAAAAGGTGAAATACTTTCAGCTTGACATCATCTACAAATACCATAATGTGCTTTGGGTTTATAACCTAATATTTTCCTGGTTGTGAGCCAGTATCTGGGAATCATGAAATACTTTTTTTCCCCTGACTATATATTAGAGGAATGATAAGAAATCAGAACAGAGCTTAAAACATATTTGTCTTTCCTTCTTAGCGCCTCAAAAGAATGCTTTACAAAGAAGAAACATCTTTATCACTCACCTAGATGCATCAAGGCTTCCTTGTCCCAGGGCCAAGTTGCCACTCCAGCCAGCTCTTCCTCAGAGGAATTGGCAAAGAAGATGTTGAGGTGTGTGGATCCATCCAGTTTGAGTATGTTCTTTAGTTCATTGACATCTAAGTATGCTCTGTAGAAAAATAAAAGCCCTTTTTTTCTAAAGGTGACACAAAAAGCAACAAAGTATTGAAGAAGTGCCACAATCCAGGCCAAGATCTCATAATATCCTGTGTATCAGTCACCTGAAATATTTTAATAACCCACTCCCAAACTTCAATTACTTGCATTCATATAGCGAATCTCATCTAAGGACTTCAGGCCATTGATTAACTATGGCCACAAAATCCAAGGTGAATACATAAAGCTGTCCAAATTCCTAAGATAAGTATAGGAATCTATTTATTATGAATGTAATTAACCATGTATTGTGGTCAGTAAATCTTTTTATATCAGCAGTTACCTTGCACATTTCCTCTAAGCTGTTTATTATTGTTACCTCTAATTTTCCTTCACGATAACAAGTTTCAAATCTTAAGGCTGGTGCAACAGCTAACACCATCTCACGACGTTACTCCTTTAGCACCAGTGGCAGTCACCTGTGCTGAGATGCACACAGTCTAGCCCTAACATAGGGTGGTTGTTTGGGAATTGCTATTTCCTGCAAGCAAAGTTGTGCCAAGAGATCTCCTCGCAAGAGAGCTCTGCAGGAGTGATACCATACCGTGACATAAATTCCTAAGGCTTCTTAGGTCCCGTCCCCTCCCAGGTGAGCAACGATTCGTCTTAGCTTTTAGGATGTCTGAAGGTTACAGAGCAATCTGCTTGCAGGCAAGCAAAGCCAATCCCTTAAGCTTGATGGCCATTGGAAGTACTTTTTGCACCCCTCTGAAGGAGTAGACTTTATCAATACTGGAATACAGGAGCTACTTGCCAAAGTGCTTACCATGGTGCCACACTGCTTTCAGTGGCACTGTGATGCTCTAACTCGGAGTAAAGCTAGAAAAAGTGAAGCATAAGAGTAAACTCATTGGTTTTCCATTTCTAGCTCACATTGTCTGTTGATAATAACGTGTTGTGCTAACACAAGAGCTAAAACATGGGTAAGTTGTACTATCTTCACTTGACATGTGGAAACAACAGAGAGAGAGATCTCACTGAGTCAAGCACAGTTGACTAGCTTGTAAGGAAAGGACACAACAATGGTCTTGAGCAGGTTGATTCCTGCTTCCTAAAGTCCCCCTTTCTGTACATATATGGGTGTGTATAGGGCTCATGTAACTCTCACAAACCAAACACACATTCAGTAAGTAGGGTTCCTTGCATACTTTGCAAGGCTTTCATTCCCAGAAGGGTGAAGAAAAAAATAGGGGAGTTGGCTCAGCACCAAGATCTTTCTGTCCTTCCCTGGAGGACTCCCCAATGGAAAACACATTCATATTTCCACAATAGCTTCCCCTGCCACTTGCTGAAGTCATTGCCTCCAAAATAGTTCACGGCTGGGTGTCCCCAGGCCCTCGCTGACTCATGGAGGAAGACGTGCTCTTTGGGGACACCAGTGAAAGGGTATGTTTCCATTCCATACAGTGTTTATCTTCCAATCAAATGTGGATGACATACTGAAGGACAGGTCAGCACTGTGACCCTTTACACATTTCTCATCTCTCCACTGTTCCCAACACATCTGTGGAAAATACACAGATCTTCACCTTAGCTCCTCAAGCTTGTTCTGCATGTATCCACACAACGTTCTGAGGCTGTGCATAATCTGTTTCCAGGATCTTCTTTGCGCATTTGAAAACATTTTTTCCAAACATGGGCTTATGCTTATACACGTCCACAAGCAATAGTTTGAAATTACATGAGAGCTTATGTGCATTTCCAAATGAAACTGTAAACGCATCGGGGGAATATGTGATGGAGGATGAGTGCATGTGAAGGGGACAATGTGTATGGCTGCATGTACGGCAGCATCAGTAAAAGAGAATGAGCAAAAGTGTAAGAGAGAACGTGGCAGTGATGTGACACTTCATGCAAGAGAAAGAAGGACAGAAACAGAAGCACTGAGTACCTCTAAGCAGAAAAACGTTTGTGTGTTTTGTATCACACTGGGAGGGAAAGGCCCACTGTCTGTATTGAGACTGTGGTTGTTGACTCTGGATGCAGATGCTTTATGGCCTATGCAAACCCCTCTATGAGTAACTACAATCAAACTCCTCTCCTGAGATTACAATTTTTATCCTCACTCTTCTCTTATGGTTTCCAATAATCTAAACTAATATTTCTTTATTCTTAGCTGTCTCTTTGCTTATTGTTTACAAAATCCGATCCCCATTTATATCCTCAGTGCATGCCCACAATTGCGCTGTCACTTGCATACAGGCTATGTGCTTCAACATCCAGGGTTGTTTTGTACACGGATTACTACTGCAGGCAACATCCAGAGAAGACAGCATTTAACTAACTGGCCAATGATGTCAGTGCATCACCGAGACTGAACTCATGTCTTATGTAAATCCACCGTACTAAGTCAATTGGACTTGGTTTTGTAGTATTTCTCTGACCGCTACTTCTTGCTAGCCAATGGAAGTCTGCAAATGAGCAGAATCACAGAATATCAGGCTGGAAGGGACCTCAAGGATCAAATGGCGTAAGAACAGAATGCTAAGAGAATTTTTAGCAAAGGGTCTGCACAGGAGTAGGTGTAAACAGATTATGCTTGGGAGGAAGTAAATGCAAAACCCCTTTGTAAAAGCAGTCAGCAACCCCCAACACATAAACATGCTCAAGCATTTAGCTCAGGCAAACCCCTTGTAAGTGTGTGAACATGTGCCTGCATGTTCATGCATGAACAGAGGTGTGAGTGTGTAAGCAAGGGTTTGGACTGTGCACACATGCAAGACAGCCAAGAGTATGTATGCAAGGGAACCAACGTCTGTGTGTGTGTGTAAAAGAGAAAAACACGAGCTGGAATTCCATCCTTTCCTTCCTCCCCATGTTTCTAATAACCTCCCATCCCTATCCATCATCACCACATTCCTGCACTCAAGGAGACATAAATTAACTACTTTTGCAGTTCATGTCCAACTACGTAGCTGCAGGCAGCAGACCCAGCAGTCACCAGGTCAAAACAGTTTTCACTTATTGCGTTGAACTAGGCTGACTCCCCGCTGCTGCTGCGACTGCTTTGTTATCAGCCCAGACTATCTGACCCAACACAATCTGCGAGCGTTGCTTACACTTCTCAAGGTTATGTGGGTCCCCTGATAGAGGACATAATGTCTGTCACATGGGCTCATGCCAGAGAGCCAAAGAGCCCAGCCTTTCCAGCACTGCCAAACTCACATTTCAAAGACATGAGTGCAGTCTTGGAAAGGGATCAAAGCCTTTCCAACTGTCATTAGAATATTTCCTTTATGCATCTCTCCATTGAGTGCCAGCAACATATTTCATAAAATTCATTGGCTCGAGATGGTACCTCCAATATAAACCTGAATGGGGGAACTGTCAGGGCAAGTCTATGTGGAAAACAAAACAAAACCCAAAGCACAACAAAACATGTGTAATTCCTGTAATGGAAAAAACATATGATGCTGTAAGCGTGCCTTGCTCAAGAAAGCCTAATGAGCCTATTAGTGCATCATCAAAGGTCTCCTTTGCTGGAATCTGTTTTAGACATAGAAATTCTATGGGCTGTTTACAGCCATTTGGGACACCAAATCATATCAGGCAATGTGCACATTCCCACCCAGATCTTTTCATCAACTTATTTGTCCAATGCACAGCTTCAGTTTTCTTTTTTCCTCCACTGCAGTGTAAATAGCCCTCTGAAACTGTACTGTACAGCAGCTCGCCCTTACCCAGTAAGCCCCAGACCTCAATCAGCAATATGTATCCCGTATGGTGCTCCAGTTTCAGTCTAATGGAGTCTTTAGTTCATCCAGCAGTGTCTCGCGACTGCCCTACCCGCCACGCAGCCTGCCCCATTGGTCACACGAGCCATTATCCCCGTGCCTGTCTCATCTGTCAAGTCTGTTTCCTGTCCATTTGGGCTGTGGCTTCACTGCAGCAGGACTCATCCCCAGGCGGTGAGGTGAAGCCCCCAGCCAGCAGCCCCACCTGCCCACGGGGGCCACTGCGAGGAGCTCCCTCCTGCTGGCCCTCAGCTCCAAAGCAAAATCCAGCCACAAATCTCTGCCACTTAGCTACAAAACATTTGGCAATGGCTTTTAAACTTGGCTGGTATCGGGTCTAATATTAAAAATCATAGCCTTGGTGACTAGAGTCGAGCAGTTTTGTAACTGGGTTGGAAAATCGTCCTCCCCCATTTTCTTCCAGGTCAGAGAGTGGCTTTCCTGTGTTTCCCTAAAGTGGCTGGAGTGCAGTCTTTTGCATTCATGGTTGTTTTTGCAAGGAACACAGAGCCTTTCAGCCCTTATTGTCAGGAAATGTTTTTTTTTACTGTTTGCTCTGAGTTATTCTCTATTTGACTTTGTTTTGTTTTTTTCCTTCAAAGACAAGTGTTGCTTTACAGCAAGAAAACAAACAGGGTACTTAAGGGATTATTTGCAAGACCCCACCCAAACAGAGTAGGAACTTTGCTATCTGCTCACTATGGAATATGGTCTCCAACTGCCTGAAGAGTTTCTAAGGAATAAAAGGCACCGCAATTCATCATTTGAAACAAGCAACAAAACAAAAAACCCAAACCCAAAAACCCAAAACCACCAGCATCTTCTGAATTGGGAAGTGAGCCTCCAAAAGTCTCCATTTTATCTCTTGACAGACAATGTCCTATCCTTTACCTAGTGGGTTCAGCATATGGCAGGACAGAGTAAATCTGCTGGAATCATAGGGACCCAGTACATCACTCTCCTTCCCAAGACTCCTTGTTTCTGCTTTCATTTGGTGCTCTCAAAAGAGCTGTCAGCCCAGGTTAAACCATGGTATACAGTTTAGCAGAGAAAAAGAAAGCTTTTCTGGACAGCCCTGGCAACACTCGCCAGAAGCCTGTGACAGATCCAGGTGTGGTTCCCAACGTGGTGTGGCTGATGTGTCTCAGCGGTGTTCCCTTTGTCCCTCCAGCTCTGATCTTGGCCCTAAGATCGACACTAAGTCACTAAAGCAAGAAAGACCACAGCAGTTGGTACCTGGGAAGGCACTTACCAACTGTCCATCCCGTTTGTTCAAGCAATATGGGTGGCCTAAGATTTTAGGGTGCAGTGTCCACCTAGAGATTTTCAGTATCTGCAGTGAACAGCAAGGACGGTTTTGAGATAAATGACGTTCTTCCGGAAGATAATGGCAAGAGCCGTGACTTCAACAGCACTGAAAGCTGACCTTGAAATGGGGCCATTTGGCAGATGTGCACAATTGTAATTTAGCTTTTCCCCCTGTGATTTCTCAGTCTTGGTGGTTAGACATGGAACTTCCCTTTTGGAGACACATTATTGATGCCAGCGTAGAAGCTGCCTTTTGCCTTCTGTCCTAGAGTCACAGAAAAACAAGTTTGGAAAGGATGTCTAGAGACCATCATTGCTAGCCCTCCACTCCAAAGTAGGGGCATCTCTATATGTCACACTAAGCCAATTTTTATGTAGCTCGTTGTATTGGGTCTGGCTGAGATGGAGTCAGTTCTCCCCATAGCAGCCCTTGTAGTGCTTTGCTCTCCACTGGTAGCTAGCAAGGTGGTGATAACACACCAGTGTTTTGGCTACTGCTGAGCAGTGCTGGCACAGCATTAAGGCTCTCTCTCCAACATTTTTGCCCCCCTCAGTAGCAGGCTGGGGTTGGGCAAGATCTTGGGAGGGGACATAGCCAGGACAGCTGACCCAAACTAACCAAACAGATATTCCATAGCATATGACATCAGCTCAGCTACAAAAGCTAAGTAAAGGGAGATGGAAGGGGGGGGGCATTTTCATCTTCTGGAGCAACCACTACATGTACTGAAGCCCTGCTTCCCAGGAAGTGGCCAGACATTGCCTGCTGATAGGAAGTAGAGAATAACATCATTTGTTTGTTTTCCTTTGCTTTTGCGCACGCATCCTTTGCTTTCACTTTATTAAACTGTCCTTATCTTGACCCACAAGCCTTTCGTTGTATTTTCTCTCCCCGGTCTAGCTGAGGAGGGGGAGTGATAGAGCAGCTTTGGTGGGCACCTGGCATCCAGCCAGGGTCAACCTACCACACTCATATTAAGACCACACATGACAAGGACTCCGCCACTGTCCCAGCAACCTGCAGCCCACGTTTCAATACGTTTATGGTCAGAAAGTTTTTCTGAATGTCTACCTGAATCTTTTTTGCTGCAACAGATATGCATGACTATTTATGCCATTCCCCACAGACAAAGAGATTAGATGATTCCCTTCTGCTTTACCAAACCTATTACTTATTTGAAAACTTATTTTCTCTCCTGTAAACTGTCTCATTTTTAGGCTAAACCCACCTTATTTCTTCAGCCTCTCCCCACTGGTTATATTTTTTAAGACCTCTGGTCATTTCTGATGCTCTCATCTGCACTCTCCACATCTTTCTCAAAGGCAGGTCATCAAAAGAAGCCACAGTCCCCAAGCTGAGAGCTTATCAGTGCCATGTAACTGCTACATTCATCCTGTCTATCACCTCCAACCTGATATAAAGTACACAGTAGAGATTTCAGACCTACAAACATTTCTAACATTTTTTCCTCTTTTTTGCCTAAAGTGCTACAGGTCTATCAAAAACCTGAACAAAAAAAGACAACCTACAAAGTCTCTTTAGCAGTGGACTTGCAATAAAATTTTTGTCTGACCTGATGTTAAAGATCTGCCTTTGCCGGCAAATTTAATTTTGCTCCTCATTTCAGATGGATTGCCATAAATCATGTGAAGCAGGAAGCGTGCCTCATCTACATTTAGTTTTGTGTTAATTTAAGACACTGGTGTAAGTGTAGTAAAAGTCATGATAATTTATTGATAAAGGTATAAATCTTTCAGTGATTGGGACAGAGCCTGAAATAGAGCAGAGCCAGATTATTATAAGTGAAAGGCTTCAGGTCCCAATTTAGAACCAGATCACTGCCTGTGTTCACACTGAAATCCAAATGTGTAACTGTAATTCCGACTGCATCCAAACCAGGCAGTCACGAGGTCATATCCACAAGCATAAATTGCAAGCACTGTCAGCACATGTAAACTTGGCAGCTTTTAAAGAATTTTGGTTTATCCACTGCAGCAAAATGTCCTCTACAGCCCCCAAA
Organism: Pandion haliaetus; assembly: GCA_013401275.1. Classification (NCBI taxonomy): domain Eukaryota; kingdom Metazoa; phylum Chordata; class Aves; order Accipitriformes; family Pandionidae; genus Pandion; species Pandion haliaetus. The sequence continues at coordinate 46,212 of VYZV01014337.1, read as the reverse complement.
TCTGATCTCCCATTACATGAAAGGAGGAATGTTTTGGCCAAAAAAATAATAATGATAAGGATCCAAGAAAAGACACTTAGGATAACTGTTCAAATATAAACCCAGCTTCTTGGGTAGGTTTGGTAGTCTGTGTTGATCTCTGTATCACTCTCTGTGACACTGCTAATGCATTCAGGTTAGCTGATTAAAGCTGGATGAGTTTTTTGTACACCAGTGGCAGGTCCTATGGTTAAAACAGACGCTAAGCAACACATATTACAAAATAAAAGCCCACATGGCTACAAAACGTTGATCCTAGGGTGCCCTCTTTTCCAAACTGAATTAATTCTACCATTATGCTAGTGACTCAGACTTTACTCACTCTATGAAAAAAAAAAATTACTAAAAAGAAAATTATAAATACAAAAGAGGAGTTTTACTGTGTAAAATATGGGAATCCTTTGGGTCTGGGTTTTCTTTATCCTGCAACAGAGACTGAGAGCAGCTTCTTGGTCAAAAATAGGGAATTTTTACAATTGTCAAGTCATCAGTTTCATTCCATTTGCTTTGAAATGCTGGCTTTCCAGCAGGACAGTCCTAGAAATAAGCACATTTCTACTGTAACATTTTGCCCTATAAATCTATAGGACAGCAAGGAAAAAAACCACCCCATACATAAAGGAAATTATTTGCTGCTAAGTTCTGAAAATCACTATTTTCATCTATAGAACCCTAATGGCGCATCCCTGCTGAGGCCTATCTGACGTTCTCATAAAAGACCTCTAATAAATGATACAGCTTTATTTCATGCAATTCCTTATAGATAACTTCTGAATGTTGTAAATGCAGTATCTACTTAACAGGCTGAACCACAGCAACAGTTTGGAATAAACCTGATGGCTGGACTAATCAAAACCTAGTTCTGGGTCCTCTTTTGGTTTGGTTTATGTGAGCTTGCACTTTGAGCCTACTTCTGTTCTCACACGAATATCAGCTCTGACTGTGATGTATTTGCTCCAGTGTAAATGTAGAGTTAGTCAGAGCAAAGTTTGATTCTCAAAGTGCAGCTTCAGGTTCAAATCCAAAATCTCAAAGGAAACCTCTGTTGAAATGACCAATTTTTGCCCAATTTCTGGCCAATGCAACTTGCTTTTTTAAGGAGGCAGGCGGGTTTCCTCAGATCTCCGCAAAGATTCTCTCAAAGGTTTCTAAAACCTTGCCAAATCCTTCACAAACCTGGGCTGAGATTCAGAAATACAGTGAAAACAGATTCCCCCCCGCCCCGGCACTTTTGCTGCTGGTTCTGGCCAGGATAAGAAAAAGTAGAGGTTCAGGGAAAAAGAATGGAGAAAACGATGTAAAAATTTTCAAATGTCAAACATATTCTGCCTAAGCTCTGGGCAAAAGTTTGGGGTGGCTGTTAATGTACACAAAATTATTTGTTCCCTCTCTCCCTTTATCCTCCCAGGCTTTACTGCCCACTGCTTATACCAGAGACCCCACCTTTATATAACCTTTATGTAGGTTTATAAAGAGTTGCAGTGCTACAGAGCATAAATATGTGATCACCAAGTCTCCTTTCTTTGCAAGGTCTATGTCCAAGAGCAGAGCAACAGTTGAGTTCACTCGTGCAGCAAGAACCGAAAAGCCCCGTTTCCTTGCACAACCGTAAAAAATAATTAAGCTATCCAACCACACAGAACTAGGAAAAGATATGCTGGCTGGCCAACTTGCAGGAAGAAAAAAGAAAACAAAGGGAAAGCCTTGGCAAAGAGAATTGTGATCTTACTGTACAATTAACTTCTGAGACAGTGAGTAGGATTAAAGCATGGAACATTTCAAGATGCATCTCTTTAAAACAGCAAAGCATTATGAAGCATATATGCACATTTCACAGGCCTTTGAAATCAGCAACACTGGCAGGTTTATTTGTTTTGGTTGTCTCTCTTTCTTTCTTTTACTACTTTGGGATTTTTTTTTTCTCTCTCCTTTTCAAGACTAGAGCCAAATGACCCATGAGAAACGTACTGTAATTTGTCTCTTATCCATCCCTCATCTCTATCTGATATTCCCTCTGCCCTGGTTACCCTGATGTTTTTCCAGACTCTCCAGGCTGAACCATTGTAACAAGGAGAAGAGGCAAACAATAAAGAAGTGGCGTAAGGATATTTTCAGGAACCCATTCTGTTAAAACAGATTTCCTTTGCTGCTTTTCTGAAAACCCCTTTTGGCTGCAGCAAACCTCATTCATGTATATTCAAGAATTTAAATCAGTATAGGAAGGTATATACATATTTTAGGCTATTTTAACCATCGGTTATACTGCTTGGCACTTCCACAGTGCTTCCCCTCTGGGCCTCAAAATGCTTCCTAAACATGAAGAGAGAAATTCCACTCTGGTCAAAGCCCTGACACAAGCCCTCTGCACCACTCCAAGCACCGTCCAGGGGCTTAAGCAATACTAAAGTGGGACAAGGACCCTTGCACTGGGCGTTCTCTCAAGAAATTTTGCCATGATTGAAGAAGCCATGAAATCGGCAAATGGAATAATTTTCCTTGTCTTCCAAATGGGAAAACTGAGGAAGAGAAATGCAATAATTTGTTCAAAGTAACAAAATCTTTCAGTATGACAGCTAGGATTAGAAATCCAATCTCTTGAGCCTACATTCTGTGATAATATGGATCACCTTTCTTTTAAATAAGCAGTGACTTGTGTTACTGATCCTTTGAGTTTTCTGGTGGCCACTAACCATCTTTTACAAGCCTTCACTCTTATTTTACAATCTTTTACTGCTATTTTACAATCTCAAAAAAAGTCCTAAAGGTCCAGTGTTCAGCAGATGGAATGTCAGAGCTCCCTAGAATAAGCTGGTCCTTCCTGACTCCCTCAGCTTCGCTGTTTCTGAAGACAATGTAGCACATTTACGTCATAAACAGATTTTCTTGTGGAACCAGGGCTCTGCTTTGAATGAGCCAGCAGCCACCGTTTTAATAATATTTGGCATTTACATACCACCTCTCATCCCAAAGCTTCCAAGAACAACCAACAGATACGTGCATAGCACACTGCACAATAGTTCAAGTAAAGGACATTTTGGTTTCAGTCACCAGAACAAACCTGATTTTTTTATGAAAAGTACCAGAGACCAGGAATACAGCTTGTCATCACTCCCTTGAATCAGGTCAAGAGGTAGGTAGAGCCTCTGTTAATCAGACAAGAAGTTAGAGATCAAGAGGAAACTTGAAGCTTTGACACAGAATTTTCTTTAATTATAGGAGTAGCTCATAGCAACTCTCTATATTAAAGTTGTCTAACAATTTCCACTACTAATATTCAACTCCAGCCTGACTTTTTCATCTCCATCCTAGTGGCTGTGGGGTCAGGCTTGAGATCACAATTGCAGCCTGCCCAAACAAGTGCCTGGCTGGTGGGACCTTTGGGAGTTGCAGTTGGAGTGACCCAGGATTTGGCACCTCTGGAGCACTGGCAAACACTTTGTGTCCCCTCTTAAGAGTCAATGGAAAGCATGGGGTTACCCTACTGCCTAGATATTGCTCTGTCCTGAGCTCCATCTGCCTGTGCCATCTGCCCTTGCAGTAGGCAACCGCAGGCAGGCAGGATGGGTCAGGACCCTGCCTGGGTGGGCTCTGATGGGTCACCTGCTGTGGGAATATTTGGGATTTTTAGAAAGCCGAACACAGGTCAGGGTAGGGAGCATTGTGGCCTTGGAGTGCTCACAGTTAGATTGCAACTACTCACAGCTCCTGCAGAAGGGTGACACGTGGCACCATCCCTGCTGGGATGTGCAGCTGAGACTTTAGGGGGCTGGTCTTTCACTATCTTCCCTAATTAACACACAGTAAAAAATGCAGGATGAAAAAAGAACAAGATCAAGTTCTTTGCTCCCTTCATCTCACTTTTGACACTAATCCTCCCTGCACATAAACCCCATGCCACGAAGTGAGATATACATTGCTATTGGAATGAAGAGCAATTTGGAATCAGGCCGACATCAGCAAAAAAATAAAATAAAATAAAGTAAAATCATATATAAACACAAAGGACCTAGCATGTTTATTACAGATACTTCTGGAGCTGATGGGCCAAAATAACCACTCCAAATATGTATCTTGCAAAACATCACTTTTGCTTTGGAGATGCCGCTTCTTTTCTGCTTTTGTTTTTACAACTCATGGACTTCCAAATCTCATTTCTTAACCTCCTGGCAGGGTTGTGCATACAGTTGGTTCTGCTGCAGTGGGCAGATCATCTATGGCTTACGGTTAGGATAATCCCAATTTTCCTCTTTTCTGAGGAAGAAATGAAAACCTGATTCAAATAAGACCAGTTGAAATTTCCTCTTATTTCATCTTATGCAGGAAAGGGTAGGAGACAGCAAAGTGAGATCACAAAGAATGTAGTCTGGTGATGGAGACTTCAATCCAGGGAAACCAAGAAAAGCCTGTGCCATGGCACTAAAAGCCTCACATTTTCAAAATTCACAAGATTTTTTTTCTCCCTGTTACAACAAAGGAGAACTAATATTTAGGGTTTTTTGTTTTCTGTTTTTTTTTCAGGGGGTAATGATGGATCATACCAGTAAGTCTTTATCTTCAACAGTGAAGTCTTGAACACATTTTTTAAGAAAGAAAAGAAAATTGAATAGTCAGATCCAAAGAACCACTAAATATTATGAGGTCTATGAAAGCTGGTTACTCTTGTTCTTCCCAGCAGTGAAGAGATTACAAGGAAACAGAGAATGTCAGTCACTGAAACAGAAATTCCACCTAAGGACATTTAGCTTTGAAGTTCTCAGAATCCACAGTAAATTGCCAGGTGATCTGGCAGAAACACCAACAGACCTGCAATGAAAATAGTTCAGAGTTGCAGAAAGAAAATATTGTGGACAGTGTATTTTCTTAATCCAACAATTTTTTTTTTTTTTTTTTTTTTTAATTTCTATTCCTGTTCACTAGGAAGACAGAAATAAAGAAAAAGAAAGAGCAGGAGAGAGGACTTAGTAGATCATGACTTTGTCAAGCAACTACTGTTGGGAGAACAAACATGGCAGCAATGGCTGTAACAGATACTGCTAACATAATTAACTCCCTGGCATCAAAATTCTGCCCCTCATTTCTCTCTGCTGAGCTAGAGACAAGCAGCAGGAAGAAAGATGTGCCTTTTCCAAACACTCAAGAAAATTCAGACTCTCTGGTTTTTAAACCTATGCAGGACCTGCAACTTCTGCATAGATACAAGGTAAAGCAAATACCATTGCACATGTGTGCTTCTGAGAGTGGACTTTTCTTGAACTGAAGGATGTATCAAGTAGAAAAGGTCCTTTACCCTTTAAGTAAACAGTGGACAGCAGACACATCTAATGCCCAGGTTGTTAGTCAGATGGAAGGACATTTACGTTGCCTCACATATGGATCTGCTAACATGTGTACCGGAAAACAGGCACTATCATTCCAAAACATAAGGCTGATTGTAAGCATTCCCTAGAGGACACATTTCCCAAGACCCTACAAAATTGGACTGGCAGCTTATGAAACGTACAATACTGATCCAGCGTGTAACAGTAAACAATAGGAAATCATACCCATATATTTGGCTTTCAGACATGAGTGCAGAAATTGCCTGTTTTGGCACCACAAGCCTGTGGATCCACTTGAATCAAAGACAGACCTCTAGCAAAGGGCTATGAGAATGCAAAGATCTGTTCTCCATTGTTGAATACTAACACAAGAGGGGGAAAACTCTGTTTTTCCTTTATGGCAAATTTCTTGACCAACTTTTGCCATGAGTACGACCCCTATAGACAGGCCATGCAGTTTAATTTCCCCATAACATTTACACCCTCTGTCACTCTATTTGCATATCTCAACTACACATCAACTTTTGCTCTTGTTTGCTGCAGTAATTTATTGGTAATGTCACTAACAACTACCACAGGACTTAAGATCTTGATGACTACAAAACTAGCTTTGCAAAGGATCCAGCAAAAATTGCAAGTTGTCATTTTTGTCCACCGTTTCCCACACATAGACCCTGAATTATACAAACCCGCATTTATAAAATGTATGCTAGCATGAAATGTCTTGCAGCTCCCTGTCAAAGACAGAGGGGGACTGTTACGAATTTCCTCACTTCCACAACTCCTCTGCTGCCAGCTCAAGTACATCTCAAGAACTTTGCAAAACCTGACATCCTGCCTTATTCAGTTGTGGGGGAAGAGAAGGCATCCTGGAACCACCTTTTTGATTACCTCCTCCTGATAGTTTTCTAGATCAAAAACTGGAAATGCTTCAGGTGTTGTTCCCAGATGGATAAAAAAAGAACTTTGTGTCTGATCAAGATGAGGGCAGCTAAAGGTTTGAGCCTGCATTTTTAAGACAAAATAAGATATTTTGAACCAAAAACACATAAATAAATCTATCCCCAGAAGTAAAACTACTAGAGGAATTCTGAGTGTATGAGGAGGAGGAAGCTAGAAACTCCTAGCTCTTTTCTGAATCCAACTGGGTGCGGGGAGGGGGGGAATCAAACGGCATGGATTTCTTCAGGCAAACCGGGAGAAACACTCTGATGTGTCTGACAGAAGCATTTTACTCTGTGTTTGGAAGTTTATCATGACCGATCAATTCTGGAAGAATTAGTGAGTGAGTTCTGGTTTTTGGCACTGACACAGTCGTGGTAAAAAGGCTGGAGGCAAAAGGGAAGTAATTTTCATAATGCTGTGAACTGTTGCCATCAATCCTTACCCAAAACATTTCTTCTACTTACTCTAGTGCAGTGCTGTTCCGTAGGAGCTTTCCTCTTAGCTATTGCTCTTCGTCTCAGGAAGGCTCTTGACCTCACTCGTGCTCTGGATGCAGAGATCCAAGCCAAAGTCCAAAGTCTTTGGGAGTTCAATCTTTCTACGGACTTCAAAGAGCTTGGGATATGTAACTTAGTCCAGACAGAAAGAATAACATACGTTTGGAACAACATTATGTATGTAAAAATAGAAAAGATTGAATGACTGTTAAGGAATGCAGTGTGGTGGGGAAGCCTGATGTAAATTGTGCATGGCATTTACATACCTATTTTCAGCCTCTAACCTAGGTGCTCTGAATCCTAGTGGAAGAACCTACCTTTTCTCCAGCAATTATAAAGACTTCAAGATTTAATTCTCTAAATCATGCCTATGCTGTGTGTCTATACCTGCTGCGAGCAGATGGCATGACTGTTCCCCTAAGGAACTAACTGAGCAACAACTACAAATAGCCAGTGCTCATCCTCAGCACTTAGTGCAGTAACATTGAGACTACACATTTTGGGAGGAATCAGCAACTCGCAGAATTCATCCTTAACAGAAAGCAAGCCATACATGAAGGCAAAATAAAAACCCTTAACCAGAAATGCCAAGCCCAAACATATTCAGATATTTTGAATAATGTAAGTTTATGTAATTCTTAATATTTCTCAGGCATGCCTATGTTTGTCTCCATTTGCGCTTGCTGGGATTGAAGACAGGATAGAGCATCATCAAGATCGTGGAAATCAGGGGATCACAGAAAAATACTGTTTTGTAATTGTTCTAAACCAGTTCCACAAACCTAAGCAGTTCAGACAGTCTGGAAACATTTCCATACTCTCTGATGCTCACATGAAGCAAACTAAGCTCTGGCCTTGTTGAGGTCTACCCATGTTCTCCAAATGAGTGTATCATATTTCTTTATTTACTTAGAATTTTTCACCAGTTAATCTCTGTCTCATTTTTAATTAAAGAAAACAAATAAATAAATCAAGGAAATACAAAACAACTTAAGGCAAAGCTTTTCAAAGTGTAAAGGGGATTTTGATACCCACACGCTACTGATAGTCAGTAGGTCTTGTCTTGGGAATATAATTACCTTTTGTGCCTTAGAAGGTGCACAAAATACATGTAGATGATTACAATGATAGGTCTATTAATTGATATCATCTGGATTTTATCTTATTTAGTCAATGTCTGAGCTCTGACTGCAAAAGAAGCTTCAACTGACACCCTTGTTCCTTTCTGCTCAATGCTCCCTAACCTGTCATCTTCAATATACAAACATAATTTGCGAGTCTGACAAAGGCACAAGTCTCATTACATCGTATCACAGAAATTAGAAATGAATCCATAATTAAGAAGGCAAACTCCTGATCAGCTCGTTCCTACCACACAATGTGGAATTCTTCACATTTTACCCCTAATCCCATGTCTGATCAAACTGAAATATCTTTAGGATCAGGAATGCCTCCGCTTCCTTTTGGTATTTCTTTCACAGTCTAATCACATCTCAGAAAAGCTGGTATTTTGTGCCGATGTGTCTTATCTTTATCCTTTGTCTAATTTGTGCTGTTTAATGCTGAAGAAATAATTCGGCAACATACTTCATGCGATGGGGCAGATCCTTAACGGAGAAGAAATGCTGGCACGCCCGAGTAACAGATTAAATCCCCTTCTTGGTGTATTCATTTTTACTGCGTCTTTCAGTATAATTTTGACATGGAATTTTCCTGGCATAAATCACACAGGTTTCCCTCTTTCCCTCCACACCATGCTGCGCAGCTCTGTGTTTTGGTAAATCTCATCTATTAATAGTTGCCCTCTGTGGCTATAAAAAAATACCTCAGTAGTCAAAAGCCAACCCTTGCTAGGGAGCAGCGGTGGATGCCTGAACGCATGCAGGACCCAGGATCACATGGCAAAGCCCCTTCTTGGCTCCATGTCAGAGCAAACATTAAATAAGGCCATAGTCAAGCTAACAGAAAAGGAGCCTCTTCCCTGCAACAGAGGGAGAGAGAGGCCAACTCCAGCACGAGGCTGGAGAAACATCAGGGTATTTCCATTTTCTCACTGACATTTTCTTTTTCCTTTTTTAACTCAGCAAACCCCCCTCCTGTGTCTTCCTTGCTCCACCTTTCTGCCAAGTCCCAATAAAATCTTGCACTTAGAGAAATACAACAAAGATGTCATCGCAGCGAGTATCAAAGGTCATGGGGTAAATTTTAAGGTCTAGTCTACTTTTTTTTGTTTGACTGATTTAACTGATTAAAGCATTTCTGCTCTTCCTGTGCTTTCAGCAGCATCCTGGGTAACTCAGGGGAAATTCAAACCAACCAGCTGTGATCTGTATTACAAAGTCAAGGCTGGAAATACAACACAAGGATGTTGATGGGGCCATACTGGCAAGGGTGAAAGGAGAAGAATATTGTCTCCCGGTAAAGTGACAAAGTGCTTTACTGTGTCAGAATGTGAAATACTTAGCTTAGCAGAGGGTACAGGGAGTACCTCATCCTCTCAGCGCTGCAAGGTACTGGTCCCGTTGCAGAGGGGCTGGTCAGTGACAAAGTACCTTGCTCCAGGCAGCAGGAATCCTCCCTGGATTTCACTTTGAATTTTCATTTGCAAGAACTAAAGTTCTTGAAAATCTTCAAGAAAAGCTGAGTTTCAGTGACTTCCATGCCAAGTGTACAATGCCACAGCCATCGCAAGGGTCGGCAGGGATACAGTACGGGAGCCTCAAGTCCTCTGGAAACCAGGCTTGGGCTCTCAGCACTTACAGCACACCTGGTCTGAGGATGCAGGCACTTACAAAGCCAATGCCACATAACTTCAGCACTTTTCAAATTTCCCTAGGGACATTACACTAAGATAAATTCTCCTTGCAAAGCTGATGGGAATGATTTGAAAAACCAACAGAGTCTTGTGCTGGGGAAACTACCACTGAAGTCCTCAATATATTGACATGACAAGGATATAACATGAGAAGCAAATTTATTCCATATTATCTACTGGCAGTATAGCTCAAAAGATGCATTTTGAGGCAGCAGAAAAAGTTTTATTCTCCAAAGCCTTGTAATTCAACCCTGCTGAAGCTGCCCTCACACAAATCAGTGATGACACATCTTTTCAACATCTAGGGCCAAAATTATTTTTAAAAGCATTGCAGGTAATTGCCACTGCTGCCATTCCAAACCACTGCTGTTTCCACTATTTTACCATCACTGATGTAACCCAACAAGTGTCAACAGCAAACATGGGCTGCTTCTGCAATTATTGAATAAACGGAAATAATACTTTTCACAACAAACAGCTCACACATATCAATGGCCATGACCAGACCTTTAACTAGAATTTACATGAAATCTTCTGTTTTTCCAAGGTTTGTTATATACTACTTAAACATCTGGGTACCTTCTAAAATAATTGGTCTGCAGGGTGCAGATTTTATTGATCTTTTTCACTGGGGTGGATTGGCCACAAGAGTCTTTAAAACAACAGTAGGAAAAGTTTGCTGAACCTAGTTCTCCTGAAGAATTTCAGAAAGATCAAATTAGGCAAAAAACTCTAATCTTGGTTTCAGTGAGGTCCCTTTTTAGCAGGGGTCCCTCTAGCAGGGTTCCTCCTTTAAAAGAAAAAGGAAATTAAAAATGAAAAACAGCACTGGGGAAAAGTTAAGCGTGTACTTCAAACTCACACATGCCAGGAAATTTAGAGTTAAAGGTGAAACTCCACCCTCAAGAGCTCCATACTGGAAATATTTCAGCAAACAAACATAACGTGTTCTGAAATACAAAGACCCAGTAGGGTGCACTAGGTATGGAGTTTCAGCCTTCACTCCAAATTTCCTGGCTTTTTGGAGGTTTATTACAGTTTCATACCCCAAACTTTTAAGTAGTCCAAGAATTTTCCTCTGTGTAGCTCACCATGATGCTTTTGGAAGCTGAGAACAAGCACTCTGATAGTGTAGCCATCCATCCATTATTAATGAACCTGAAAACAATTTCTTGCAAATTTATGTTAATTTGGAGTGCTGAAATTATGTGTAAACAGGGTAGTTTCAGTTTGAGTTACCCTGAGAAACTCAAAATTGCAAATCTACTCAGAACAAAACTGAAGGACAGGATTTCACTGACCCCAGCAGAGCACTTGCTCCTAATCTTTCTCCACTGTATGTGGATCCTGTAACTCCACTTCAGCCAGGGCTGCAATCAAGCAAACACAGAATTGCTTTTGACAGTATTGGTTTGTATTCCTGGTTTAAACCCTCTGCCATGTTGTGGGGTGGAGATACATCCATCTTGCTTCTCAATGAATCTGGCTCTAGTGGATGAAAAATGACTATGGCTACCAACATCACACTTTTTTACAACACAGCTTTTATGTTTACAACATATTTTACAACATCACAAACACTGAAGTGGTTCCAGTGTATCTCAGTCATCCTAAAAGATCTGTTGTGAGGCTCTGCATCATCGCATTTCCTGATAGCTCTAAGGAAATTATTACCAGCAACTCGCTGTAGCCCCTCTGACCACCCACATTCCTCATCTTTCTCAAATATGCACGCAGAGCAAGTTTTTAAATTGTATGACTATTTCAGTGGGTGTCTTGACACATAGCTAAAGGAGAAGACATCACACGTACTTTGAAATTGGCCTCACCAATCACTCTGCACAAGCATATCTGAGTGGTAGACAGGTGTGGAAGAAATGGGACAGATCCACACTGTCCTGATCCTGGTGTGTTTGAGGGACAATTAATTCTTAGTGCAGTTAAGAGAAGATAAACCAAGACATCCACTTCTTGGGTTTCCCCTAGCCCCAAACCGGGCAGAGGAGAGAGCCTATACTGCAGGGATGACCTGCCTTGGGGAAAGAAGGAATACAGAATAGGGAGGAGGCAGACAGGGACTTAAAGCATCAGGAACTGGTGCCAAAGAAGTTCAAACAAGGGCCAATAGACACAGACTGTGCTTCATGCTGGTGCCTACAGATCTACCTCTGCATCCTTTCTCCTTCAGTCTTTTCCAAGACCTTCCTCTTTTCCATCATCTTTCCACTCAGTTAATCCCCTCCTCACTCTATTCCAGCTATCAAATTTAAACATACATACATACCCCAATCCCCTGACAATACACTCCTCATACCTCTGAAATCCCCCAACAGGCCAAGAAACTAAAAAAAGAAAGAATACAAAAAAATCACAAGCAAAGATTTCTTGGGAGAAATCTTAATTACTTTTTTTACTGGATCAACTGATTCATTTGCAGGGGGAAAGGACAACTTTTCAAGCTCATAAACCCTTCTTTGTATTATTCTTAACTTTCTTCCCTAAACTATTAATTGGCTTAAGAAAAGACATAGTCCCTGCTGCTGAAACCTGCCTTTCTTTTAAGCTGCCACTCTCCCAGATACATCAAGAACATCATTGCTCTGAAAGTCATAGCACTGGCACACTATTATCTGTTTCTTCTGTTCAGAACTTGCATCTCTTTTCCCAGTCTTTCCACCACATCTACTGAGGCTGCAGGCAAGTCCTCTGTGGCATAAAGGTAGTTCTCTACACAAAAATGTAAACTACTTATAGAAACTGCTATTTTCTGAGTAATCACACTTTTGGGTTGGCTTTCTTCCCCAGCATTAAGTTCACAGATATTGGGCAAAGGCAGAGCTGCTAGGCCAGTATTCATGCCTCTGCTCACATCGACATTTTCAGCTGAGACTATATAAAGAAAATTCACCTTATCCTTCTTACCCCTTCTCCTGAACCCTGCGAACCCACGATGTGAAGGCACCAGTAATGCTGAGGGTTTGAAGTGTGGCTGCACAGAGCAAACTCCCCCAGGACATAGCACAAGCCAGCATTATCTCTTTTGAAAGATTTCTGTACATTTCCACTGGCAGCAATAGTGAAGGGATCATTAGGAAAAAACACCTCAACTGAAGTACTGTTTGCCCAAGTCCAGCAATCCACATGAGAGGCAAAGTCAAATGCATTGTGTTCATGGATGCTGTAAAATGGAGCATGGTGGAGGTGGCTGCTCTCTATTTCCCCAAGGGACAGCTATTGCTTGCAAGAATTGGACTTAAATTCCTATCACAAAAGTCTCAAGGATAGAATGGGAATTGCAAATGTAAGTATTGCACCTGGTTAAGCTTGCCACAGAAATAGCCTGTGCTTTGCCTCTTTCTCTGTGTGAAAGGTGCAACCTCCTGAATTTACAGAAGGTTTCAGCTGCCACTAATTAAAGATGCAAAGGGCACCTCACACCCACTACTGAAGAGAGGTTGTACACAAATGGATATGGGAGATAAACAGGGTGATTAATGTAAAGACCCACAGCACTTGAAAGAGGCATGTTGGACGTGATCAAACTGTGGGTCTGTGTGTGAGACAGTATAATGTGAATTGATCAGCAAAGAGAATAAAACAGCTTATATACATTGCTACTTTCCAGAACATGGGAAAGGATGAGGTCCACCTTGTTTGCTTAAACAGAGGCTGGTAAGGGGTTGCTGGAGAGCATCCGCAGGGCAGCTGGTCCTGGAGGATGTAGTGCTGCAGAACAGCAAGGGGAAAATTCAGTCCTTGCCAAATCTGCAGACTCTGCACTTGCAAATCTTCCATGCGGTGTTCCAGAGCCAGAGCCAAATGGGTCTGCATTAGCACTGGAGAGTATAATAATACTTTAATCTATTGTCTCCCATAAGGATTCTTAATGATCTCTGATAGTTTACTACACAGATTTTATAGGCTGTCTTTATTCCAAGCATCCTGCAGTTGACCAGACAGTGATCTTTTTACATAATGGATAACGTCTATGAAAGAAACCATGAGTCCTATGAGTGCTGGGGAAAAAATGTTTCTTAAAAAAAACTATTGGAAAAGATGACTGTGGGTCAAGCTAAATTGAGCAGACTCCTACTGTTTCTAGGGTGTGCAATCGTATAAGTAGAAATAGTTTCTTTAGTACTGAAGTCCTGTCTGTATCAGAATTCAAGACTAGACTTATAAATGTCAGTTGCTAGCATGGGAACAGATGCAACTCCTCCCAGCTGATTAACATCCCTGACATCTGGAATAGAGGACAGAATAAACAGAGAGAACAGAGGATTTCCTGTTGGGACTTGGCTTTTGGGTGACAACTATCAAGATATAGCAACTCAGCTATCCTTGAGAGTATTACCTCTCCACCTTCTAAACAGCCCTGGGGCTGGTAATTAAAGAACTGGACATTTAACGTTGAATCCCTAGACAAAAACTCAGGTATTTGCTATATGTCTGTCTGACACCTGTGTGAATGCAGGAATCCTTGATGTCACAAGCTGCAAAATGGTCTCTTGGAGGCAGGGGATTAAGTTCTCAAGCTTCCTGAATTGAAGAGCTTTGATGCATTTCTTCTGTTCTTTTTAGTGTTTAGGATTAGGTAGAAATTTGTCCTTTATTGGGAATCAAGGAATATTTCTTAGAACTCTTCTAGCTCCTAGAAAACGGCATTAAGTATGCCTCCCTCCTCCAGTGTAAGTTGCCCATATTTTGCAAAGAAGCCTCATGAAAAGATTTCCAGTGGAAGAGAAGGAAAAAGAGGTAAGAGGCTGATCCGATCAGAAACTCCATGGAGGAGCCCTGAAGTGCAGCCACAGCTCAGTTATCCATACAAGGTTGACCTTATAGGTCTTGGCTGTGGCTGTGGCTAATCCCAGCCACCTCCCTCTTCTAATGCTACTGCTGCGGTCCACATGGCATAGCACGGTGTGCTCTTCAGACAAGGCTCTGCCATATTCATTGCTGTTCAAAACCACTATGGAAAACTCTACAAGTTGTTCAAATGTGTATTCAGAGTCTAATTTACATATGTCTGGAATGTGCTGATGCCCTTAATCTTGATTGAGTTGATGTGACGCAACGCTAAGCTTTGCTGAACTGCACGATACAAGTGTTGGAAAAGGCCACAGGAAAGTGTGGGATAAGCAGGGCGCTGGACTCCAGCTCTTTGGTTCAGTGTCACCCTGAGTCTGCAGGTATGTGCTACAAACAGTCTCTGGAGCTTGTACAGCTCATCCCTGCCCCTTGTTTAGGCAGAGCAGAAGGGTGGCGGGAGCCTTCAGGACACACATGTAGATGTTGAGAAAGCCCGTCCCCAGGGTCAGTTATTCTGAGGGGTTTTCCAGCAGGTATTCAGTAGATTGTATGAATCGAGGGAGTTTGAAGAGACTCCAGTAGCTTTTACTGTTTCAGGAATTTCATCAGCGTTTTCCTAAGAAGGCATCAAGGGGAATGCTTTCTTATCTGTCCATGTGATCCTGTGGTGAAGCCTGATGTGCAAGCCCAATATTACATAAAAAGAACAGCTCAGTTAACCATAGTATGGTGCAAGAATTTGCCACATCAAATGGCACTTACAGGGTATGATTTCCTATGATCCCTTGCTGTTTGTTTCAAGTTTTTTGAAACGGAGCTATGGTAGGTGTCATGAGCTCAAAGTTTTCCCTATTTTGTAACCAGTAATATGCCAAATAACATAAGGAATGTGTCTTTCTGGTAAGCATGTTTATCCTTGCTCCTTCCCTTTGTATTGGGCCAGACTGTACGATCTTAGCATGTTCTAATTTCCCAGAATTGCAGAAATAAAGAAAAGCTGAACAATATTTGCAAATCTCGTGCTGGGACTAAATACATTTTGTCCCACTCTCATGAAATTAATAAAAAGAAGTGAGGCAGATATTCTTGGATAAAGCCTGCTGTGTGGCTAACGATAACCAGTCCTTTGGGTTTTCCCCATAGGCTATTAAAAAAGAGGAGAGATGATCTAGTTGGTACCACAATGTTTACAGCTTTTCTGCTGAGCAGCTCTGAGAGCAGAGTCCCCATCCATCAGTGCTGTCCCTCTGAACTGTCCCTATGGCAAACCTCTTTACAGATAAGTCACTGTACTTAAATCTGTATGCACCAACATCCCCGCTACCTGACTATGGCACAGAATCTCAGCTGTTTGGAAGAAAGTATTTTTTAAGAGGTGCCAGAAAGAGAGGTTGGAAACAAACAAAAAAAATAAACCAGCTCTGCTGCTAGGATCAGCTCTCAAGTCACCATAGTTGCAACACAACAGTGACTGAAGGACAGCATCAAAGTACCTGAGCACTTTGTCCAAGGTGCCAAAAGGATCACAAGAAATGTATAATGCAGATCAGAGGTGTCTTGAAATTGTTCCAGTGATATCGCATCTGTGGTTGCACTTAGTCAAGAAGCATCCACAGAGTTTTTTTGTAACATGACTCATAGCAGCTTTGTCCCAGGAAGAGGCTTGATGGACTGGGACTGAGACAGTCAGAAGAAGGAAAGTGACTGGAAACAGATACATCTTCTTTTGGGGATGAAGAAGCACTGAAGAGGGTTCCTGTTTGTAACAGCATTAATCAAGCATTAGCACCTTTTGATTGGTTCCAAAGGACAAACGTAGTTCAGGAATAAACTCTGCATGGCGAACAGCTGGCTGCAACTGCTGACACTAAGGATGTAGAAGGAACAAAACCCATTAGTGTCTGAAGGCCCCCCCAGTACCAAGGAAGCGTGTGAAGAGTCTTTACAGCACAAAGCTCAGGAACTTTCTATTGGTACCATTTTGTCTTTTTTCCTCCCCCTTTCCTTACCAGACTGAAGGCTCTTTTCCCTTTCTTCTGCTATTGTTAGACTGAACTTTGGCAGAGGAAATACCTGGAGTTAGATGTGAGCTCTCAGTGGCTGTGGAGATGTCTTCACTGATGTGGTGCAAGGCCTGCACTAGAGGGGACTGTGGAGTCTTTGCCAATGAAAGTGATGACAAGAGGGGCTGGTGATGCAAAATGGGCCCAGATGGTGCCAAATGAGTCACAAATTTTGACTGAGTCACTAATTGGCATGGAAATCTCTCTCAGGGAATAATGCTGAGGGCAATACCAAAGCCAAACATAGGGTTTGAATCTTCACCCTTTCAGTCAATGAAGGCTTTGCTGCCAAAGCCACTGCCCTAAACCTGTATTTGTTAGCCTAAATACTCAAAGCAGTATTCAGCCTTACAAACCTCATTGATAAGTCTACAGGCCTAACTGCTCTATTTTGCCATACTGAGTGCAAACACCCATCATAGCTCAGCCTAAGTACATCAGCCACCATATAAAGGCTCCAGAGGGATGGAGTATCTTCTACTGCCCTTCTTGGTTTCATTGTCAATGATCAATGCTGCGTTGCAATGTCTCTGCAAAGACAAATAAATGAAATCAACTGTTGCAAAAAAAAATCTTCGGAGAATCTATGGATTTTCTCAGGCTCTACACTGTGGAAGAGGACCTTCAGGCCTCTCCCACTGACTTCAGTGTGTCAGTCAAGCGGAGGTGCTTCTCAAGCCAAAATTAACACATAGAAGATATGTGAGCTCAATGCCATGAAATGCAAATCCTCCAGACAAGTTCAGCAAGGTAGTTGTCTTCAAAAGGAACATACAACTGCGTATGAAAACCAACTATGCTGTGTTAAGGTAACTTCGGATTTTGGAAATAAACTTCCTGCTCAGGCTTGTGCAAGTACAATCTGTGCAGCAAAAAGTCTTCATTTGAAATAGAAACTTCTCTGTACTTCAGAATAACATTAAAGCACAGTCTTAAATCTGTCAACTAAAATTTAAAAGGCTTTTCTTGTTTCATTTTGTATGGGTATTATGCTGGTCACAGAACAAGTGATAAAAGGGTACTATCAGATTAAAAATAATGTATTTTTCTAAAAATTGTCATAGCTGTTATAACTAACACCTCGAGTTCTCAGAACTACAGTGTTAAAACAATTCAATTTGCATTATGCCTTTGATGATATTTCCTTAGTTATGTTCCTTTCCAGTAGAACAGTATTAAAAGACTGGCATTTTTCCTTTCGATATTTTCAGTCATTAGTATTTAAAGTGCTTCCTCATTTGAGCTTTGTTCACTGGTAACTGACTGAAGTCAACCTGAGCTATAAGGGTTTTTTAAAAAACAACCTTACTGGAGTTTAAAAAAAACAAACTGGAAAGGAAGCATTTCTTTGCAGCTTCATTATGTGTATTTAAAGCTCCAGTAGAGCTGATAATGTTATTTAAAAACTTCTCTCTACTAAGGAAGTTACAAACATAGCCTGAATTGCTATAATGGAAGGGACTCCAGAATAGCTCATACTTTCCTTCTTAGCCTGAACTTTAGCGTTGACAACACAGGGTGTTCTGACCATCTAGAGGTTTTCCCCCATGATTCCATGAATTACCCTAAAAACCTGTACCATGGGATACAGACAACAGAATTTCAGCTTTAACCTCCATCTTCTGTGTGTTTATATTCCTAACTCATTCACAGGGAACACATCTGAAGACGACCAAATGCAAGTTGGAGTAACTGTAGCTACGTGGTACTCAACTGATGCACGTTATTCAGGCACGCCCCTCTTCAAACTACAACATAAGGAAGCCTTTAGCAGAGGACCTTAGGATTTTATAAACTCACATCCACCCACAGAAAGTTGTCCTGCCATTTGCAATGAAGTGGCATTACCCCCATTTTCATATATATAAAAAGGCGCACAGAAGAGTTCAATTACCCACCCAATGTGTGCAACAGCACTGCCAGGAACCTGGTACCCACCTCACTCCTCATAACCCACAGACTCAGCTGTGCCTCCACAGCAGTGCTTACAGAAAGCTGTACTCATAGCATTAAGAACACAGAATAACCAACCTACCTTCAAAGAAGTCCTACAGAATTGAAGTCTGCCTAAGAGTATTTACGTTCTGTTCTGTGCCTGAGGGGCTGTTCCCTCTCCAAATAC
Organism: Pandion haliaetus; assembly: GCA_013401275.1. NCBI lineage: Eukaryota > Metazoa > Chordata > Aves > Accipitriformes > Pandionidae > Pandion > Pandion haliaetus. The sequence continues at coordinate 27,604 of VYZV01014337.1, read as the reverse complement.
ATATGAGCTTTCTACAACACCCAATCCCCACTCCTAAGAGTCTGTAGTTAAAATAAACAGTGCAATGCTACAATATACTGTTCATAATCAATAACTAATGGATCTCCCAAAGTTGGCTGGTTTGGTCTTTAGCACTACCTTTCTTTAACCTAGATGGAAAATACCAGTTCAAAGGTAAGATGCTGTTGAGGCCATTACTGAGATTGCATTTGGATAACTGTAATGTGAACCAAATACTAAGAAAAAAAAAATTAATTACAAACTCCAAAGCACATAATGGCAACAACACAGGGGTTCAACAGCTACCAGGCTGATTAATACCTAGACAGATATTCATTAATATGATCATAAAAAGCTTGTTTAAGAAATTGCGTACCTGTAAGGAGAATATGGGTCAAAGCACGTCTTGGTGACTTCTGTTATCTCTGGGTTACAGCATTCCCCACCATCAAAGTTGTACCTCTCATAATTACAATCCATGTCACACACACCATTCTGCTTCTTCTTGTTGAAGAGTGTGTGGCGTACGTGTCGGCAGTCTCCTCCATCATACCCAGTCAAGGTGTGGTTGCACTCAGGATCACAGTTCTCATCCCCAATCTTGCTGATATCACAGTTGGCCAAGATGAGTCGGTGGCGAAGGGAAGAGTTCTTTACCTCCAGCACCTCCAGCTCCCAGGTGATGTTGTAGCGGCTGAAAGCCTCATTTAAATGCTGATGCTGGAACTCAATCTGTTGCCGGCTGACGGTGGGGTTCTGGTGCTTGTCATCATAGAGATTTACCACACGGTAGCGAACAATTTTGTTGCGGCGGAAGCTGGGGAGCTTGTTGTAGCTGGCGATTACGTCTGTGTTGTCACAGACTGTCTGTCCACAGAGAGGAGGGTCTAGGCTGGTATCCAGCAAATAGCCATGATGATAGCTGAACTTGCTCTGAGGACTGCTTCCATCCTTCATGGGAGACCAGGTGTTTTTCACATTCAGTAAACTGTCTTGAAGAACTAGCTGAGGTAGAGGCGTGTCTTGTCTGTGAATTGCCTGGCCCATGTCCAACAAGATCTCCTTCTGAGACCGGGCTGTTCTCCAGAGGCTGAAGTGCTCTACGTAACCCCGATAATTCTGGTTCAGGGCATTTCCTCCAACCATGAGCACCTTGCACTTCAAGGTCAGAAGACTGAAGATGTTTCCCACTTGCTCTCCACTTGTGGCCACCTGGGCACCATTCACATAGAGTTTCATCAGGTGCCCATCATACGTGGCAGCCAGATGCACCCACTGGTTGGGGAGGTAGCTGCGGTGTGCTGCAATGGTGGTTACTTTGCGAGCACGGTCTGTCTTCAGAGAGAAGAAATAGCGGGGGTCTCTATTCCCCTGGTCACTGACGGTGTTAATCCCCAGGACCCATCCTCGGTCACGGGAGGTGTAAGAACATTTGTCATATAGTCCTATGTGCCCCCAAAAAAGAAATATGAATAATTAAGGATGACAGAATAAAGAAATTAGTCTTTAAATTGTATAAATATATCTATCTCCATGTATATACACACACTCACCTACATATGTTACAAAGTTAGTGCACAAGAAAGACATTAAGTCCCCTTTTGCATGATTGTGGGAGGTCACATTAAGACTTGCTATTAAAGGTCAAGATTTGCCAGTGGCAAGTACAAATGGGATTCCCCTTTCCTGACCAAAGACCAAAACTCTTTCGCAAATTCCTGTCAGCAAAATGTTGTCCTGTGCATTTGGTTCTTACCTTCACTCAAGCCATACATCATTGGTTGAAAATAAGAACAGTCTTGAAAAGCAATCCTTGTTGATCTCACTTATACCTCATACCCCTGAACCCTGTATCTAATAAGGTCCAGAAGAGAAATAAGTATAAAATCTAAGTTCTGCACAGTTTGAGAAATACTGAAATACTGCTGCGATAATCTTGATAGGTTCAAGCACCAAAATCCTACAGAGAGTGAATGGGATGTGTTCAGGCTACCTTCAAATTTATACTCAATAAAAACCATTAAGGAAATGGCATACACCGGTATGCTGGATGTGCTGAACAGGTTATATACCACAGCAGCAAAGGGCAAGAAACGTGCACAGATGGACACATGCATTCAGAAAGATTCCTGCCCCCTCACACTCAGGCTTACTAACAATTTGGTGCACCGCAGGGAATATACACTAATAATTTCTCTCATGGACAAAGTGTGGATCCACACCTAAAGCTCTCTCAACCAGTCTTCAGACAGCTCCAGGTGGCAGGAAGAGCCCACTCCTTCTCAGTTTGGGACACGAGGTTTGGCAAGTTAAATACATACATTTTCATCTTTCAGTTCTCTAAGGCCAGAGGCTGCAGGGACACCCCTCAACTGAAAAAAATAATCGTTAGAGCCTTCAGCACCAAATTGCCTTTCTGCTATCAGCACATACAAAACAATCATTCCCCCAAGCCTCCGCTTCCAACAGCCTAAACAAAAATCATAAACCTCTGACAGTTCAGTCCTCATGAAAGACTAAATATCCCCTTACCTCACCCCTGCACCCTAACCCTCCCAGCACTACAACCAAATAACATCTTCTGCTTCTAAGTTGCTCAACAGCCATCTGTTAACAATCACTCATTAACAGTGCAGTCTTGTCTAGTATCAACAGAGCAAAGGTTACAGGAGCATTCACTGTATTTTTCCTCCCCTCTCCCAGCACCCACCTTTCCCCCTCTCCTTACACCCTTCCCCTCTCCTCCTCCTCCCCCTGTAAAAAAAGTCTTCTAATGGGAAAGTTAAAAAAAAATTAAATAGGCCTTTTTTCTGCACATTGGTATTTTGCTAGGGACTCTGAGCTCCCCCTTTTCCTGTTTCCTTTGGAAGAGAGATCCCAGGATTCGGAAGGTAATGTGTTTATTCATCTGTAGGGCGCACTCAGTTCAAAACCTTTTCGAGACCAGCTTCTAGTTTATACTGCTACTTCTGATCACGAGAAAGGAAAGGAGCGAGGGAAGGAANNNAAAAAAAAAAAAAAAAAAAAAAAAAAAAGACATTTGCTGGGATGGATATCTACCTGAGAAATTCATGATATGAAAGCCAAAGCTACCAATGACCCTCTGGCATCTATTTTTTAAGTGTTTTTTAATTTTTCTATATGGAATAAATACTTTTACAAAGCATTCCAACTCAGATGTATGAGATCCCATAAACATCTGCATTTTTATGAATCTCAAATGAAGGTATCGTCCAACGATAGTGGGTGGACCATACTGCAATGAATGAGAAGACAGCTGGCAAGACAAGTCCCTCTTCCAAATAAGTCATAAAAAAAAAAGTTATAAAAATCTCAACTTATTGTAATAAGACTGTTAGAGCTGGTCAGACATTTTGCAAGAGAGTTTTTGCCTGCCAAGACATGCCAACATGGTGAGAGCAGAAAAAGCAATGCAGAAATGGGCTGGTCCCAACAAATCTCTCTGAGAAGCTGTGGGTCTTCAACATGGCCAGGAGAACCCCAGGGACCCCTTGGCTGTTTTGACTGCACTCACAGAGGTCAACCCATCCCAGCCATGCTCCCCAACATCTCCTGCCACCTTTGCCACGCAGCAACCAAATTCTCCAGGCCTGCAGACCACAGGGCAGCTGCACACACAATAGCTGCTCCACCTGTTTCTTAAGACATCCAAGATCCCTGCTGTTGGACAGATGGCTGAAAGTCCTGGAACAGGCTTCTGGGGTCTGAAGCTCTGGAGAAGTCCACCACACAGTCTTTAAGGGTCAAGGTTTTTGGCTTTTTGTTTTGACCAGGGCTGGAAATATTCCCCCAAAGAACTAATAAATTATTGTGGAATGGAAATTCAGTTTCCTAGCCAGCATTAAAGAACATCTTCCTCTCTCTCTGAAGTGCTACGTGATACTAGTGATTGACCTCAGCTGAACAGATGGAGCTGCTGGAGGAATACTACAGAATAGTAGCAATTCTCCCTTGCCTTTGAGCATTTAAACCCTGATGTGATGCAACGTGTCTTGAGTTTGGCTCAAACAGCTGCCATCAATTCAAGATTTACAGGGAGCCAAAGGAGGGCAGAAAAAGAAAAAAAAAAAAAAACAGCGACAATAGGGACACCACTGAACATGCCAGTATGAAAGCTGCTGAACTAAACCAGTCTACTATTCCAGTTCCTTACATTTTCTAGTTTAGGGCAAAGGTCATTACTTAATCCATATGCCACGTACAGTATTCTTTTCTCAAACTTTTATTATTACCGACATCCAAGTCCTGATGAAAAGATGGATTGAACACAATCCCTTCAGCAGCAAGACTTATTTTATTCTTAAGAGAAAGGAAAAAGAGTAAGAAAAGGGATAAGAAACCCACACTCCCCATAACTTGCAAAGTTGTACCAGTTCTTTATGACCTCCTTTTGCTTGTATGCTGTACCTACTTTCCCAATCCTTCACTTACTTTTGGCTTTAGACTAAGAATCCTCCGGCTAAGGGAGTGTCACTTTTCCGTTTTGTCCCCAGCACAATGAAACTAATTTCAGCTGGGACTTTGGATGTCATAATAAAAGAATTTATTACTTCTTCTGTGACAACTAATAAGGGCAAAGTCATTGGAAGAGGGACATGTGAAATAATTGCCAGAACTTCTGAAAACTGAATAATTTGATGTTTTCACAATTTATTTCAATTTAGTAAAAGGTTCCATAGCCATGACTTATTTCTCAGACATAATTAAGAACATTTTAAACAAGAGGCCTCTTTTACCCAAAACAAGGCTGGTTTTGAGCAAAATCACCCCATACAATGGTTGACACTCCGAATTTCAAAATTCAGCTGTGACCACAACCAACATTTACATGAAAAACACACAGAGTTTAGATTCTCATTTACACTGAGAATTCTTTACAATAATGTGGTAAAGGACATTTTTAGCTACTTAATATCCCTTTACAAACCAAGAGTGGTGTAAAGAGGCCTCATGGTAAATGAGACTGAAGCCAATGACTGCAAAACCACAATTTGGCGAATATGCCTTAAGTTTCTGAGCCAAGAAATGGTGTGAAATAAAACTGATGTTTGTTTTCCCCACAGCAATTAGATTAAAAAAATATGTACAAGTTTCATACAGCAGCAAACAGTTTTCCTCACTTCTGCTTGCCCTGAGTTGCTAGAAGGGGATGGAGCTACAGCTGAGAAGAATACTGACAGCCCTTCTAACTCCTTAGTCTGAATGATTTTTCCCTGTAAAACTTCTGTTCCTGGAACCCAAGGGATTAAAATGGAATTTTATCTTTTATTAAAAAAAAGAAGAGGTGCTAGTTCAGCTTTCCAGTAAGAGGCATTGGTAACCTTCCTTCCCCACAAAGCAGTGAGTCACTTTTCATACAATTCCAGAGAAGTGCATGGACAGAGTAAGATGCCACGTTCCTGCATGCTTGGCCAGAGACAGAATTTGATGGCCCACGAGGATCCTTCCAGTCCCATGGTGCTTGTCCCTTATAGGAAAAGTAAATTCCTAGGCATCAAAAGAGTGGGCAAAGCTAGAAAATTAAACTCCAAAGGCCAAAAGCCAAACATGGAAAACCAGAAATACAGTCTCTCCCATTTTTTTACGAATGAAATCTCAGTTCTCTGGCTACTGACCCACAACCGCTCCAGTATAACAGCTGTCCATCTGACCTCTTCCAGGAGGCCCTAACAAAGGCCAATGTCTGACATCCCAGTTTGTTTTCAGGACTTCGCTGGGGACTTAGAGGCACATCCTTGTGTGGACCCTGTGCAGTGGACAGGATTTGGCAGCACGAGCACAGCGTGTAGCATCAGCTGCTGAACTTCTGCAAGAAACTCCTGGGTGAGGACACGAGGCATTGCTGTAACCAAGCTCGCAGTGCTGAGATTGGAGCAGATGTTTATCAGCAGCAGCCACAGAGAAATGGGAACTCGCAGCTAGAGGCTGTGGCTGCTGGAGTCATAAGCAGCACTCTGTGGGCAGAGTTTGAAAGAAGAGAGGCCGAAGTGGTCCATGCAAGCTGCTGTAATCCACTTTAATATTATCAATAACAGACTCCAGGCCTCCCTCCCTCACTTCAGTGCTGTTTCTTGTGTCTTGCTAACAGCAATCTTCCCGGTAATCAGCCCAGCCATAGAATTACCTAAGAATTTAATTCTTTATGCAGAGAAAGTTTCCCCATTTTGCTGAGCAAGGGGAAGCAGAAAAAAGAAAAAAAAAAAAGACTTGTTATGCTTTCCTTTCCAGGAGCTGAGAGGCTGGGGGAAGGGGAAGAAGAAGGAGGTCAGTTTGACTTTGAACACATCAGGTGTGCTGTGGAGCCCGTCACAGCCTGCAAGGCAGAACAGAAAACAGAGCCCTGTACTTCTGAAAGTTGGCCGTGCCTGTTTTGCTGGGAGACTCCAACCAGAGGTGACAGGACTCAGTTATGAAAGGGGAATTTAGGTCAACAATCAAAGCTGCAGTCAGGGGGCCCAAGAACAGGGAGCTAAAGGTTGGAGCTGTTTTTTTCTTTAGCATGCTTTAATCGTTTAGTATCAAAGCACAGAGGAACGCTTGAAAGAGCAAATATTCTACAGGAACCTATAGAAAGCTTTTATCTGTCCAGAGGAAAATAATTAAAACCGACAGATTTGGGTTAAGTATCCCCATGTTCCATGCAATTGGGTAAGTCAGCGAAGATCCACTGGAGCAGTTCTTGAGTTCTGCACTGGATATTTCATGGTATGATGCTGAACCCAATATAGTTTTACAAAGGGGAGAAATAATCTCTCCTTTCCTTTGCTGTGCTTCCCCCAGCCCCCACTTCCTTCCACAATAGTTAAATAATTCAAAGTCCAGAGTACTTAAGGCAACATCTCTGTCTACACCATTTCCAACACAGCTAAGAGGCCTCCTGAGGTCACCCCCTGAGACGAGGAGTGGCTCAAGCAAACCACCCGAGACTTGCTCAGGTGGCAACATACTAAAGTGAGCAAAAAGGGGATGTTTGCTGCTGCTATCAATCTAGCTGAATTCGCACCATATATTACAATTTACAAGCTACGCAGTAGGATTCAGATCTGAGACAGGACAGCATTCTTTTTGTTTTGACATGAAAGACAAGATCTTCATCATGTAGAAATACAGAGTCTAATACAGCTATGACTATTTAACATTGAGAATATGGCCCAAGGCTCTTTGCAGTATCAAAATCTTTATAACAATGCCATTTAGCATTAAATAAAGCATATATTCTGTACTATTTCTCAAATTCCCAGTTATTCATATGCTCAGTGAGATACCTTGAAGCCTGAAAACAGGGAGGTGAGAACAGCTAAAACAGCAAAACATGAATTTCTAGTGGCTGGTTAGCTATGAACGTTACATAAATCCTTCCCTTCTGATAACAAAATCATGTAGGCTGCAACAGAGCAACCACTGGCATGGACAATCATATCACTGACACTTCACTGAGCCTATTGTGAGAATATACCCACTAACAGTATATAAGAGCTTACTGCAAACAGATCTGGTAGGCTGGGGTTAGTGAGAAATTATTAGATGGTGAGGATTCTGAGGTGTAAGTGAACACACAACACTTCATAACCAGATGGCACAGAGGAGCGAGCTTCAGTCCTTGCAGTATAACTTCATCATAAGTCATCCTTGGACTGGGTATTGCTTTTGCAAGGGCTCCTTTGTATACAGCATCAGCATAAACAAGTGTGAGTGGGAAGGTTGGCTTCTTATCTAGATCTCCCTAAGAATTTCACAATAAAGCTGCAGAACCAGTGGAGACTGGTACTTGGTTAACAAACTGTGGCTGTTTATGATCTAATAACTAGGTTTAGGCGGGCTTTTAGATGGATAGCAAAAAGCATACCCTTCACAAGGGTCAAACTTCAGTCCCTGCTATAAAGTCTGGGACCACGGGAACATTCCAGAGAACAAGGGTAAGGATTTTCTAATATCTACAAAACCATTTATTTCTCCTGCCTTGTTCTCAGAAACAACTGAATATTTTTGGTTGAAACTTGGAAAACCAGTATGTGGCCATGTTATTAGAGATGATCATAACACATGCAGACATAGGAACGGTATTAAGGTAGTACAGGCAGGCTTCGTCTGGATACTACTAAACTTAAAAGTCATAAACTCTGCAGCCATCAGCATATTCCTTCAGAGAATCACTGGTGTATGTCAAATATGGGAAGCTTTGCATCAGGCTTGATTTAGACAAGAATTCAGGTTGGTGGCTGCCAGTTTTAGACACTCCAGTGTGGCCCACTGATAATAAAGCAGAGTTCAGTGTTTATGAAAACCCAGATATCCTTCAAATGTAGGGAATGGAAAGCCCTCATAAGTTTGTTGGTTTGGCTCAAAGGGACCTTAACACACGTCAACTTCCAAGCTTATCTATGCTCACCAATCAACAGAACCAGGTTACGAATTAACCATCCTATTGTAGCTGAGGCAGTGTATTCACCTTCAGAGAAATCCAGCATTAACACCATTCTCACTTTAAAAGCAGATGTTGCAAAACGCATGGATACATATCAAGAGGCATGCAGAAAATCACTCATTTCACAGACAAGTGCACAACATGAACAAAACTGGAAGCACGCACAAGCCTGCAGAAAAGGACATAAATACAACAGCACACCAGCAGAAGGGTCACTCTACACACACAGATGAACATACCCAGCAACATACATTACCTCTGATTCCATGTCTCCTCCTCCTCCCTGCACTATTAGCCAAACACTGATTAGCTATCAAAGCTCTACAGAGAAATTTACTCTTGTGCATGCTAACACAGAGTGGCTTTCCTCCCTTTTGTAAGAGTTAATGCTTGAGAGCAAACACAGAGAGCATCTTCTATGGAAGGAACAGACATGTAAGTACCATAACTTCCAGGCAATCGAAATGATAAAGTGGTATTTCTGGGCTCCTTTTAGAAAACAGAAGAGAGAATTGATCATAAACTGGGTCAAGATAGGTCAGCATACCTCAGAGCAGATCAGATGGCCAGAGCATCCCAGGAGGAAATGTTCTCCTGGAAGGATTATTAGGGCCACATCTGTGCCATCACAAGACCGTGCACAATACCCATCAGCTCACTGGGAGTTCAATATGGCATTTCCTTTTAAAATGTGCTTTGTGCCTGACAAGCACTGCAAGTCAATCAGATGCAGCAGCAGCCAAGCCCATAGTCATGCTCAAAAAACGCCTGACATGCTGCCCTACGGAACCCCCTTGATGACCAGAAACATGGAGCAGTGAGAAGCGGAGCTCTGCGCATGAGGTTGCTTGTGGTGTTGATCAAAATACACAGCAAGGATTGAAGGGGGGACAACAACACAGCTTGTTTTGCTTTTTAGAGTTCCCTTGTCTCTGACCTTTACAGCAGCTTTAGGGCAGCGCTGGAACCAGCTGAGCTGTTACTACTCCCAGCTGCAGAGAGAAGAGCTTTTACACCATTGCACAATGCATGTGTGTTTGTGGGGGGGAGGTGAGGGCTAGAGAACAAAGAAGGAAATGTAGTGGCACCTAAATCAAACATTATGATCAATGAGGGAGTGGGAAGAGGACCTGGGGAGCAGGGACAACCTTGCAACCTTTCCAGGATCAGACAGATGGCCAACATCCATATAATTACAAAAACAAAACAAAACAAAAAAATTCCATGAATGCAAACTAGGGCACCCTGCAAGGAGACTGTAAAAATCACATCATGATAGCTTAGACTTGTTTTGTAATTGAGGGGCATTTCCACATGAAACAGTTCTAGTTATTTAATTGGATTTTGAGAACATTCTTGGGCAGATACTTTGTGAGTGCATAACTGAGTAGTTTCAGTGCATTTACACTGATTTATACCATGCAAAGTCTTTGCCTCTGTAAGAATTAAATATCTGATTGTAAAAATATCTTAGATCTTATCCAGACTCAAATATCTTATTGCATCTGGCTTTCCCATATGATTGCATCTTTTCTGTACTAATAGAAACAACTGAGGAATTTACCAACCTTGAAAGAAACGTCTCCGATGCAATACACAGAACAGCATGCAATAACAGCAGGCAGAATGGAGCTGATTGTGCCTGTTTTCTGCTGTCGCTTTTGAAAGGGATCCGGGCCTTCTCTAATCATGACTATTTCATGCCTCAAATTCCCTGCTCCATACTTGCATAAAAGTTCCAAACCCATACACAAACCACAGAGATATTTCTGCTTTCTAGGAAACATCCTGCTGAAAAAACCTGCTTCTCTAACATGATATAACTATTATAGTATGCATTCCAGATAGGCTGTAGTCACCACATACTAACCTAAGTATATAATTTTAGAGCTCTCTTTTTCTGCTCAGTTTGAATCCAATTTCATTTGTTTTGGTATGATTTTCCTCCTGGAAATACCTGAGCCTGTATTTCTGCTCTAGAAGTATCAGTGATCACTTGATCTGTAAGCACAAATAAATAAGCATCTAAAAGAAAATTCTCACACAGATACTAACAGTGTCTTAGAAGTGTATAGAAACAAATTCACACCTGTTAAACCAAAGGCTGTAGCTGCAAATTCAGCCTTTAGTTCTTAAAGGACAAGATGGGACAGCGATGGGCAAACCTCCAAAAGGTCATAATTCTACTTTGCTTTCCATAAGCGTTGCCAAAGTCAAATGCTTCTCAAAAGTAATTGACCTTCTTAAGTCCACAGAACTGGGAGAAAAATGTAAAAGAAACAAGCTACCTTGGAAGATTTTTGGCAATTCTCATGTTTAGCTGAGCAGCAGGAAATATCGTATGTCCAACCTTTCTTATGTTATTTCAGACCTTCCACTTCTGGTTAAATTTGGAACCAAAGAAATTAAGACTAACAAAATAGCATGTACGTGTACTACCTTCTCTGTGCATAGGCCTATATATACACAAGCACATGTGTTTGAGGGAGCAGACTGGAGCATTTTGAGCACTTGGCTTAAATTTGAATTTTGAGGAACTGTCTCCAGCTGGGGATGGCTCAAATGAAATGAAATCCTGTCTCAGAACACTAATTACTTTCGATAGGTCTTTGGTCTATTTTTTCTGTTTGCAACACAGACAAAGTCACAGGAATAGGTCATTTCAGCATACAGCCTACATACCCTTCTGGGCCTCTGTTCTGCCCTGAGACTCTGAGACAGACCACCCAGCAAGTTAATGATAAGAAAAAGTCACCCCAAGCTTATTCTCTGCTTTCTCATTCACTTCTTTATTTTCAATGGATGTCTGCTGTGTTAGCTTCAGAGTCCCAACATTGTCAGTGCTCCAGCTTCCAGAAGGAAACCTTGATTTTGCTCCCCAAAGTTTGTAAAGTTTCTGGAGGCAAATTCTTGGCTTCATTGAAGTCAATAGTAAAACCCTTATTACCTTCAATAAGAAAATATTTCAGTCTTGTTTTTCAGCTTGTCTTCAGACAAGCACACTGGACTGTTTTGAAGGCAAAAAGTCAAGTCATTGCTCAGCACACCATTCTGTTTAAAGGTGACAAAATCTAAACAAAATTAACAACACATGACACTAAGCCTGACAATTCAACTATAGTGATGCCCAGGAGACCCTACAAATAGCTAGAAATATTTTACCGGTGTCAAGGAGAATCCTTAGAAATACTGGAAAATTAAAGGATTTGATATTAGCATCCTAGTGCTACCTGTGTTTAACTGTTGGCTTCAGTTATTTTTGCAGTAACAGCTTAAAACCCCAGAATAATCTGACATTAGAAGCACTCAGATATAATATGGGTGAGGATTGAATTAACTCCTCTTTAAAGAACTTGTAATTTGGAAAAACACTGAATTTTAATTTGAAAGTTATGGTGACAGATATTCCACCATTCTACTCAGAAAGGTTTTTCAATGATTGACTACTCTCAGGGCTAAAATACCTCATTCTCTCTCTATTCTGAAGTTGCTTTGTCTCCATGTGCATCCATTAGATTTACTTATATCATCTATTATTAGATTTCCAACCTTGAATTATCAGATTAATATTCCTCATATACTTAAAGATCATCATGATCAAGTCACCTCTTAATCTTCTTGAGTCAAATACTTTATGACTTGTTACAAATCATATAATTATTGTCATTGTTATTTTTTTTCCTCTAAATCCTCTTTCATACAACATCCTTCTTAAACTGTGGACAGCAGAACTGGACAAAGTACTTCAGCAGCAGCTCATCCAGTGTCAATACAAGGATAACACAACCTCCCCAATCCTGTTCAATGCTTCCTTGTTTACATAGCCAATGGTGACTCTAAACCTTTGGCCACAGCATTACATTGGCAGCTCACATTTACATGCTTTATCTATTCCAACAGGCAGTTATTCCTGCACATTTAGCTTCCAGGTGAAAGACCCTTCCCCCACCATCCATCCTTTATGTATGACCCGCAGCCCGTATTTCTATATGTATGACCTCACATTTGGCTTCATTCTAATGCATACTGTTTGCATGTTCTCAATTTTTGAAAACACCCAAATGAGAGTCCTGTTTTGGTCATTGTTTACCACTCCCTGAACTCTGCAACATCTGCAAATTTTATCAGCACTGTTTTTATGTTTTCTTGCAGGTTGTTGACAGAAAATTTTAACTAGTAAAGAGCCAAGATTGCGTTGTGCTGAATAGGAGGGAATGTGTCCAGAGTCACACTGTTCAGGCAACAATCTCTGTTTTTCAGTAGGGGAAAATAAATACCTGTGATACTTATGAATACGAGCTTACACAAGTCAAGAGAAAAAAGATGGGACAAATAGATAGATATGAGATTGGCAAGATATGCCTCTCTCTTTTGTCTCTTTGGCATTCCACAACCTCAGTCTTCTCTTTATAGCAGCACAGCGCTGCAGGGACCTAGCACAACCCTGGCCAATGGGACTTCATGGCTGAGCATTTCTTCTTTTTGGTACAATGGAGTGGCATTTGCCACTTACAGCATCATACATGACCAAAGCGCTGCACTGATGATATTATCTCATCCTTACAAACAGCATCTCTCTGAGGGCTGCTGAGAACCATTTTCCTACTTTCACAGATGGAAAGGACAGGGCTGAAGGCACCTCAGAGCAATTGCAAAGTAGCAACTAAAACCCCAGAGTAACCTGTGCACCTCCAACCACTATGCCACAAAATAAGCAGCTTGAATTAGCAGAAGAGGGAGCATGTTTCTCTCCCACACACAGCAGTTTCATCACTGTTGAAACAAACACCCTTTCTTTCTCCCAAAGCATCTAATTTATCACTGAAGGAAATCTCTGTTCTCTTCCCAAAACCACCAGCCAAAAAGAAACCTCTACACTTTGCAACTGCCTCTGTTTTCTTCTCTGCCAACTAGACTCTGCCTCTCCTTTCCTTACAAAACATCTTGTTGCAATGCCCTTCTATAGTAATTGTCACAGAAAAACATGTGCCTTGTCAAGCTTGCCCCATCACCACTGTTTGACAAGTGTCAGAGAAACCCCATAAATGCCAGGCTGTGAGTTCGTCAGTGCAAAGGACACCATGTGTTGAACACATTGACAGTTCTCAGTAAATAACATCCCCGCTGAACAGCTGGTTGGATTGCTTGGGTTTGAAGAATGTTGGCCACATTGCCTACTTACGTGTATCCTCCTCAATGATGCACAGAAGATCCTGTGCATGGGGAGCGGAAATACATCACTTCCAGAAGATACCAAAGTATTTAAAAAAAAAAAAAAAAAAGTATCTGAACACAAGTTTAGATCCTGACTCAAGGTTTATGGCCAATTTCAGACATACAGATGTGCAATAAGGGTTGGTTTCTTGATATAAGTGCAAGAAACGTTCATCCTGAGGGGGGAAGAGATGGGTGATGGTAGGAAGAGCTATCCTAATCTCGTTTCCTTCTTCCCTCTCTCTCATGAAATACATATCTCCCATTTCATCATAGTACCTTCTTAAGTATCAAGAGCACAGAAACTGTTCACCAGAACAGTTTGGCCTTCACAGTGTGAGACAAAACACATGGTTGGGGCAGAAAAGCCCTTGCTTCTCTGCCTCTGCCATCAGCACTTGAGGCAGAGGGAAGAGTTTGGTCCAGTGCTCAGCCTCCTACCACTGAAAGGTGTCTTCCTCCATAAGTGCAAGCACTTCCAGCCCACCTTTGCTGCCAAATCCCAACCCTGCAGAAACCTTTGGAGATGAAACACAGACCCCTCACAATATCATTTTGCTTCTGTGAGATGCAGCTGCTGTTGCTTCCCTCTCTGGGCTGTTCCATGGAGCCTGCAGGTGTTTGGATACAGCCATTTCCCAGTAAAACTGGTGGTATGCTGATGTTTAAAATAAAATAAAATAAACCCCTAGTATTACAGTGTATAGCTCAAGACCACCCCTGTTTGAGCACTGCCTCTGGTGAGACATAGAATGTAAACAGTCTGATTAAACCATCTCTAGGAAGAGGACTTTGGGGAATTCCAGTCTTTCCCAGTGCAAAGAGCAGAAGATACTCTGCTCTTCATTAATTCAGAGCTCTTCAAAGGGCAAGAATGAATCGCTCAACTTCCCTCCTAGGAGAAACCGTTGATAGTTACCCTGGAAGTCTTGGAGGAAGCTCACTGGTATAAATCAGGTTCATTTCCACCACCACCCTGCTCCCCTTCTTTATTTAATCCGTTCACAGGCAAAGGGATTGTGCAACAACTGATAAACTTTGCCCATGATGCAATACAAAATGCTCATTTCTGACTGCCTTCCCCCGTTGGGGTGGGAGGTGGAGAAACCACACTGGAATAGTCTTACAGATAAGGCTATTAATTACATGACAGAAAATACTTGTATGTTAAGAGAAACTGCTCTTTCAACAAAAAGGAACAGATAAGACTATTTTAAACCATCACATTTTAAGGTATGGAGATTCTGCCAGCACTGGAGACCTTTTATAACAGATCTGAAAACTTCAAGGCTCTTAGAACTAAAAGTGGGACCACAACTTTCATATATATTAGATCTGTAAAAACTCCCTTATTCGCAATTTCCAAAACACTCCTTACGGAAGAGAGCGAGCCTGGGATGGTGACATGGGCACTGCATTGATACCACACCTCTGCACAAGTGAGGAACCACAGTCCTGACCAGTGCTGCCTCCCTCACTCCCAGAGCTTTTCTTTATCTGATGATTTTCCCATGCATTTTGAGTAGCCAGAAAGGCTTTTTAGAGGATCCCAGTGTTTCCTGGAAGGAAACATACACATAATTCCCTCACCTCCTATCTGAGACCACCAAGATGCAGTACTAAAGGCACAACCCAGGAGCAGTCACAAGAAAATGAACTTCTTCTTGGGTTCCCTCTGTGCTGTAAGGGGTTTGGGGGACCTCTGGACCAAGTTAAAGCATTTTGTGTTTTCCAGCTGACAGCACCATTACCATGCTTACCTGTCCCTTGCTCCAGAGCTTATGGTGACTACACTCTCCTGTGTTATCTACTTCCTTGGGTCCTGCTCACTCCTACCTCCTTAAGCTGGTGGTTCTGAGAGAGCGGTGAGCAACACCAGATGTATCAGTCTCGTGCTCAGACTACAGTAGGACAATTATCCTTTGGGCTATTTTAGTCCTTTTACAGATTTGGCGCAACTCAAGAGCAAGAGTTTTGCCAGGGAGCCAGAATCTAGATTGGAGTGTTTAAGTGTTTAAAAATTAAAAAAAAGACAAAAATCAGTGGATTTATCAAGAAGCAATTCTACAAGTTCATAGAAGCTAGCCTGTCTGCTCGGGATTCCTGAATACTGTCCGTGCTGATTTTAAAGCAAATTGAGACTATAAATTTACTCTCTCTTTTTTCATATTTTCCATGATGAAGGGAAAAGAAGAGAAAGACACATAGTTAGACAGGCAAACATCTTGTCAAAGAAACTCCTACAAGCAGATGCAGAGTAGGAAACATCCAGCAACCCTGCTGGCTCCAACCCACAGCCTGGACCTGAGTGCATGGTTGATTTTCATTAACTAACGTTTCTTCCTGTGAACTTCCTCTGAGGGTGTTTGTTTATAAACAGAGGAGGGATATTATTGCTGGAGATGGGACAGTATGGGAGGGGGTGAACGATTTTAGGGTCACAAGACTGGAGAGTAGAGTTCAGAAGTGTTTGTTGCCAGAAACACAAAGGGCTCACTGTAAAACTGGTATATGGCCTAATTTCACAGTCTAGAGGGATTATGATAGGTATATGCAGAAAATGCTCCAAAAAGTAAAAACAACCCCACATTGTACAAATGTTTCCCACTGCATCACCATAACCATTACACACCCAAATTAAACCACCAACAGCAGTAATGGTGGTTGGAGGTTGTTCTCCATGACATCCACTTCTCAGCTTGTTCATTTTCCCCATTGCATGCACTCTGTCTCTGCCCCAGATTCTACATGTTCATCAGTCTGGAGCAGCCCCCTTGATTTCCTCTCCAAAGGAGTTACTCTAAATTTACATTGGTATGTTCAACAGCAGAATCTGGTTTGTACTGCTCACCCTTCCCTCTGCCAAGTACGTGTTTCAAAATCGTGTGCGTAATGCATTTAGTTAACATTTGCTTTTTCTCCCAGTACTCCTTTTCTCCCTGAACATCTCCATTCATGAGCTAC
The DNA here is from genome assembly GCA_013401275.1 of Pandion haliaetus. Taxonomy (NCBI): domain Eukaryota; kingdom Metazoa; phylum Chordata; class Aves; order Accipitriformes; family Pandionidae; genus Pandion; species Pandion haliaetus. Next base: position 10,980 of record VYZV01014337.1, on the reverse strand, counting down.
AGCCCAGGAAGCTTCCAATTCTTGTCTAGTTTACGCTGAAAATAATTCCCATTAAATTATCACTGGTGAAAGGTGCTGGTTTGACCTCAGAGAGACTGCTCTGTTTATCCACAAGACAGATGCAATGTAAGACAGTGTAATGCAAGCTCCAGATTTCAACCTTAGCACCTCAGACTTTACAAGCACAGATGCTGCTGAATTCAGAACAAAATCATGTGGACTGTATGATGTACAGCCTCCCTCTTGATGCTCCCAACAGAAACACCAGTTGTTTAGCCATGAGGGCGTGCACTAGATGATGATCCCTCCCCAAAACAGTCTGGGGCACTAACATGCTGTGTGCAAAGTCCCTTCTGCAAACTCTCACCTGGTCCGTGTTTAACTATGGGCTAAATTAATTGCTTTTGCCCTTAATTAATAACCTGAGATATCCAGAGACAGATTTTCAGTATTTCCTAGGAATATAAGCAGTTACAACCTATATATTTTACAAGCTTTTTCAGCAAGTCAATACATTAATCAATGTGCAGATGTATCAAAAATATCAAAGTAGTCCAATTTAAATAAGAGTACTCAGAATTAAGAGGCTTTGGTGATACTTGCTTTTTCTCTCCCACTATGGGCTGCATACACTGTTCCATTTGAGAAATATAATAATTCATGCTGATTCAAACATCACCAGCATGTCTGGTTCAGAGATATTAATTCCAGACGATCTGATTTTCTTCCATCTCCAAAGAGCTCGTCACAAATGCCAACTGCCTTCTTCACCAATCCCCTGTGTTACCAGTACTTTCAACAATGCGACACCAGGTAAAGGACTTCACCACCACCATTAGCTCAGTACAGCAATTACCTAGTGAAGAACCAGCAGCAGCTACAAGGAAATATCCTACAGGAATTAGGGTGTGTTCACTTCACATGGAGAACAACCCAGGCTGAGGAATAACCGTCATCATCCCTAAAAAAAAAAGAAGTTTAACAAAAGGCCAAGCCTGCTGGGCTCTGTTTCTAGCTGTAACCAACACACTACCACATCTTGGACGAATCAGAGCATCCCTTCATTCCTCAGTTTCCCTGATTTTAAGGGAAATGTTCTCTCATGCCTGGGAAACTTATCACCACCATCAGCAGGATGTTTTGAGGCAGTTATCAGGACTACAAAACCGCAATCTTACTGCAATGATAAAGGAAAATAACAGTACTAGGATACATTAGCAGAGGAGAAAAAAACCCCTACATTCAGAACTAAGTAACACTGGCAGCACTGAAGGCCCTTCCTTTCCATTTCTTTCCCTGTCTTAAATAAAACAAACAAAATAATGGTGATAAGATCTCTTTCCTCAATCCAATGGATGATCTTTGTGAATATGCTTCCAACACTAACAGCAGAGACTAGGCAAGGAAGAAAATGAAGGAGGAAAGGAGCCTGCAGCTGATGCTTGGCATGGGGAACAGGGCTGCTCTTCTCCCAATTCCATGACGACAGAAGACTCCCAGGAATAGGTTGAGGGAGGGGAAGATGGGTCTGAGAACAGAAATCCATATGGGAAAGTGATTTAAAGCAAATAAAGAGGCAATAAATTAGATAAGGAAAAGGAGGAAAAACACAGCAGAGGGGAGGAAGGAGAACAGATAAAAGAGCCCTAAGCATCACTCAAAAGGAAGACTCAAAGAAAGCCTACCAGACCCCAGGAGCAGATCAGCAAAGAACAGAGTGATTTTCTTCTCTAACACAGCAATTCTTTTGATTTCATGAGCTGGTATCGTATCTCTCAGATGCTGCTTTACCAGGCCAATTCCAGATGCTTCTCGGTTTCACTTCACCCTCACTCCCTCCTTGTTTGTGTACCACTAGGATGGATATTAAACAGAACAGTATCAATAATTCCCAGAAAATATGCATGAGCATATGCCTGACTAAGCATGCACACACACCCACAGCCTGCTTACCCTCTGTTCCCACAGCACTTTAAACACGAGTTGGCTGAAGCTACCAACCTGGTGCCCACCCTTGGTCTGCAAGGAAGGGATACCACCCTCCTGGCACAAAAGAAAATGAGAACTACAGAGAGCACAGGGTTACCCATGGCACATGCTTGCTAGAGAAGAGGAAACCAGCAACTGTGCGGAGAAGGAAGAAGGGAAAGTCAGGGGAATCAAGGACACCAGATAGCAGAGAAAGAATTGAGACTATGATGGTGATAAGAGAGGGTGGAGAGATTGGACAGGAAAGTTACACACTTACATCACCCAGCAAAACAGAAAACTGGACAGTGTGTTTTGAATAAGTGCTCTTTTTAACACTGAAAAAACCCAAACACACACAACCCTTCTCAAAAAAAAAAAAAGAAAGAGAAAGGTTGAAAGAGACAGAGGCCAAAGTGGGATTTGGAGTATAGCAAAACCAACTAAAATAAACATGTCCCCTTGCCCTGCTTCGCAATTTTTCTTCTTTTGTATCCAAAGCAAGAACGGACAGCAAAATAAAGGATGTTAAAGCAAGAACCATGGAAGGGTCCAGGCTGTAGAGGAGGGATGCAGAAAACTCTCTGAAATCAGAGGCTAAGCCAGAGTCAACCAAGGTCAATGGTATTTTTTCCATGATCTTGAACAGGTTTAGGATCAAACCCATTCTGCCTGTGTAAATCTAACATCATTAATCCAGCCCCATTCTCACCAAGGCATAATCTGACTTGTATTTATATTTGTTCACAGTTTTAACTGAGACATACTGCACCTTCACTTGGTGCTGGCAACCTTATGGATGTCGAACAGTCTGCAACTAAGCAAACTGTTCTGATCGCTATGTAAAAGGATAGCAGAAAGCAAAATTCTGGGAAAACATATTCACTCTTGTTCTCTTTTTAACTCGCCTTTTTGAGTTCTGCTTTGCTTACATTCAGAGTAGGAGTACTTTGGCTTCATGGATGGCTTTGGGGACAGTAAACTTTGTAATAGGCACTAACATCAAATCAAAGCAGTTTATAAGATCTGCCACTTGTGTCAGAATAAGTGGGGAAATAAACAAGCTGCTCTTCCTTGATCGTTGGAGTTTAAATGCTCTATTGATCTGGGGAAAAAAATCAAAGGAGCTTTGGAAATTGTGTGTATATGTGCATGCATGCTCACACCAGAGAGAATGAAGAGAAATGTAGGGACAAGGAGAAATTAGTAGAAGAACAATCAAGCATTTCTTCTCCACAGAAATCCGAAATAAAACTAAGAATCATATCCACATCAGCTACCCCAAGGTAGGGAAATGCCCATAGAGCAATGTAAGTATAGAAAGGCAGAAGGTCAGAAGAAAGGCACACCTTCAGTTTTAGAAGTCTCATTTTTGGGAAAATAAACAAACAAAAAGGAGAGCACAGTCAATTGTTCTGTGCCCAGAACAATGCATGAAGGAAATGCCCAGAACCTAGGAAATAGAAAAGTCCAATATATTTTGCATATTTGAAATAGAAAGAGTAATATATACGGATCATGTAAAGATATTTTTAGATTAAAAATTCGGTAATATTGAGAGATTATATTAGACTAGCTGATACAGTTGAGAGAAAAATGTTTGATCAAGCAAGACTTTTTCTGATGCATTTTCAGAATAATCTGGAATACAAGATTTGAAGAAGTAAAATGTACTAAAGTGAATGTGTTCATTCCTACTATGACAGGATGTAGGAACTACCACACAGATTAAGACCAGAGAAGGGTGGGAAATGTTTGATAAAATATTTTTCTCAGGAAAAAGGGAAATTAATCAAAACAGATTATCTGTGGGAAAGGATCAGTTTTGGCAAATATTCTAACTTAAAATTTCAATAGAAGTTTCATAAATGTCAAAGCACCTGATTCTTTTTTAACTTTCTGAAAATAAGAAAGCTGATATCTTTTACCAGCAAATGTTTTTCTTTCTCATACTTAACACTTTTCTAAACCAATGCTTTGGATTTTACATACTTAAGATGTTGTCAATCTGTCCTTCTCTTTTCCTGTCTTACATTATAGTGGTGTTCTTGGTCTTAGCTAAAGATTTTTGGTTTATAGTAGAGCACTGGGAAATTTTCTGTGGCCTGGGCTATATCAGAACCTACAAAGTGGATATTCTGTGAATGTTTGGACTAATTATCTGCTGTTATATCCCTGACACTGCAGGGGACTGAATTTGGCAACCCAGGTGGTCCCTTCTGTGCTTCTGCTCCTGTAATTTCTATCAGAGAAAAGAAAAGAGGAGCTGAAAAAACAGCAGCTAAAATTGGAAGCAAAAACCATTATACGGGAACATTTCAGCTGACCCCAGTCATGGAAGGGTTTATTTTTGTTTTTTCAACATGTCTTTTTGAAAAAAGCCACTATATTTTGGCTCTTTTTTCTGGCTCCAGCCAGCATGAGCAATGAAAATCCAAGGTGAAAGCGCAGAATTAATCCCATGGTCTTGAGAACACCCAAAACCCATTGGTCCTTCGGTATTTTTCTGTTAAAGCTGCTCAGGCAGGCATTGTGGCTGCACCTCTCTTGCGACACACCTGAGCAGCTTGGCACCTATGTCCTGACAGAGCCAGACCCGGGCTCCAAAGAAGACGTTTCTCCACCAAAAATCCCTCCTCCACCCAGCCGGCCTGTCCCTGCTGCATTTAACTGGGGTTGGGCCCCAGTGACCAGGGAGGTGCCTGCTGGCGGTTCGACTCTTTGCTGTTTGACACACCCAGCCAAAGATCTCTCCCACCCTTGGCAAAAGCTAACGAACACATGAAGCTCGTGGAGCAGCATCAGCAAACTCCTGGGCCCACTTTGAAAGCAGAGACATGTCCCATTCTTCATGACAAAGGCAAGTGGCACCTACCTTCAAGGCAGGGTCTGGGTTAGGGTCCCCAGGGAGCCAGGTCACCCCTCCCAGATGCTGCAATGCTTAGTGAGACCTCTGGGATTTGGAATTTAAGCGCATCCCTCACCACTATGCCACGTGCTGCTGGGGCTGATGCTGGGCACCTCCGCTCGGCATGGCCATGGCCTCAGAATCCCTTCAGCCATCTGTAACGCTCCCCTGGTGCCATGTGGGGACACGACGTGGGGACCTGGGTAGCAACTTCAACCTGATGTGATAACTTTCAGGCATCTGAATCACCAACCAGGTCTGTCTTTCCGTGATGGCTTAGCGTGTGAAGGCTCTCCAAGGGCTTCTCCTCACCCTCACCACCAAGGCCCACGCGCTGCAGCTCTGCTCTTCTCCAGACATCTCCACGAATCCCTGAGGAGAGCCCCACTCCCGCTCTTTCTCCAAACACCATCCCCTCAGCTTGCTTTCTGTCTTGTGTGAGTTTTTCTAACTGAAACAGGCTGGCTTGAAATAAATCAGGCTGAAATGAAGCTTGGAGAGGCGAGCTTAGCCTGGGACCCATCTTTGTGCCTACAGGAGACAGCCATACACCATTTAGGAATCTAAATTTACCATCCTTCACACACACAGAGTCAAATTTCCTTCTTTCTTTTATTAACATTTTATTAATTAGAGCAGCCAACATGTAAGTGCTTTACCTAAAAAAAAAACCCAAACAAACCACAACTTTCTTCTAACCATGCTGCTCTGACTCTAGCATGTAGCTGGTCAAAAGAACAAGACTCGTTAAATTGGAAATCTTAAGAAAGAAAAATTATTTTTCTTTTCCAGTTTCTGATTCTTGTCCCGGCTTTTGCAGGCTGCATGTGCTGTTCAAATGCAAATATTTAGCAAATGACAAGCTATGCGGCATTTTTTCAGTGGCCTATTAGTCAAGCCTTATCCAGATGCATAGACATGAAGTGGCTAATTAGTTGAACCTGTCTATGGGGAAGCCAAAACCACACAACTACCTGTAGCCTTCAGCAATGGTATACTGGAGGCTTATCACCCTGAAGAAGCATCTCGGCAGGTGTTCAGGCTCCTCTCACTGGTCCAGCCGGTACTCCACTCTGCCCATCATGCCCATCACCCTGGGACCTGGCACATGCCAGTGCTAATTAAACGACAGAACTACAAACTTTATGTTTGACTTATTATATTATCCTTCATTCTAGTACTCCGTTACAGATCAAAACAAGAAAATTCATGCAATTAAAAGACAACAGGCTGTTGAAGATGACAAAATGCTGCATTATCTATCTATCTATTATTTTAATGCCAGTGAAGCTCAGAGTAAACTCTCTGTTGAAAATGTCCTCAAGTTCCTGATACACCCATTACAAGGATCAGCTCTGGGGACAGGACCCAGCTCACCGATTCTACCCGAAGTGTATTAAATCAATTATCAGACTCCAAAACGTCAGAAGGGAACCAAATTAACCTCCAAAAGTAAACATATACTCTTAAACCCTGTGGAGGGAACAGACCTATGCAGTGTCAATTACACATCTTTATAATTGCCCAATTATTGGACCCAACACAGATGTTTCTCAGTCTCTTACATGCAAGAGCTGTGACTTTAAGTGAGCTCCACTGTGCTGATTTTGGCATTTCTTTCCCTTTGGATTCTGCTGCAGTTTTATGTTCATCAAGGACTGAAGTTGGGAAAACATAGGCACTCCCTTACATACGAAGCTCTATTAAGTTGGGATCATGCTCTCTGTTGGCAGGCAGAGGAATAGAGAGACAGAGGAGAATGAAACCAGGAAGGGAAAAAAAACCAAAACAAAACACAAATAACTTTCACTCTTCAGAGCAAGCCCGCCTTCTTACTCCGCTCCCGCTGCTGATCATTCACCCTGCTCCTCTCAGCTCCCAGCCAGTAAAGAGTCAACATCTCATTGCTATGAAAACATGAGCTATCCCGCTCCTGAGCCATATACCAGAACACACACTGACAGGGACTCAGGAGGATCCTGTTTCTTAGGATGGAGTTGCATTTCCACAGTAGAACTGAAATATCTTTGATTACAACAGAAGCAAGGTCAATGGTGCTTTGAAGCATCTTATTTTGCATGGCATGTGTATTACCTAACTTGCCTACAGTCTGGACCTTAACTCCTTCCTTCATGACTAGAGATGCATTCAAAGACTCTACAGGGGAAAGTGTACAAACTTGCATGATTAATACCATGTGCACATGTGTGTGTTTACAAGAGGGATGTACTGTGCTGTGTGGTAGGTATGCACATCCAAAGACTGTTTGTCCAAGAACTATGTGGCCCAGGGAGGGAGGCAAGTATGCACGAGCTAAGAGCTGCCTCCGCTGGAGAGCCGCACCGCGGGAGTCGCACAAACGAAGCACAGCCCAGCTCCAAAAATGCTTCTGAGCTTTTGCGTAACACAGATCAATGGGTCAGACTTCTAGTTTCCCAACAGCTTTCCCTGACAAATGCCAGAACAGATATCATTGAAGTCAAACAGGGTAGCAATAACATCACTGCCAACCAGCGTGAAAATTGGCAGAGCCTGGCACCAAGGATGGCCTATCATCAGAGACAGGGCATGGCCTGGCACAATGACGAACCCACTTAACAGTGCTGTAAAATTAGCCATTTATGAAAACAAATTGAATACTGCAGCAGAGGGTGACGTAAGGAGAGTTGGCTCCAGACAGAAACTCCTGTAGCCTGGATTAGCAGAAGAGCTCCGTTATATCAGGGCTCAGGTGTAGAAGCTAATAACAACTTAGGTCCTACATGAGATTTTTAACAGACATTACAGTCTTCCTCTATAGGCTCACATGTGACTCCTATATGACCTGCACTGACTACTTATATGCCAGCAAGGAGGGATGGAAGGGAAGCAGTCAACATGGGGGGGGGAGGGGAGGGGGGGGGCAGAAAGTAGATGAAGATACAAGAAGGACTCCAAAAAAGAGGTGTCTTCCAGTCACTCCTTTCCTCTCCCTCAGAGCTGTACAATCACAGTTTCCTACTTTGCAACTGGGATGGAAGTTGGGGAGAAACTCATTTCTGGCACTGTCAGCAAATTTGACCCAGTCCCTGGCCCCCCCAAACACCCAGAAAGGCTCTTGATTTCAGTGGGGTCCTACAGATGCAATTTCAACAGCAGAACAGGGCTCCTGAGTCTGTCACATCCCAAAACAGTGAAAATGAGAAAGCCAAGAGTTTTGGCAGTCAGAACCCTTGATTTCCTCATTGAGGGAAGCAAAATCTATCCCTAAGCTTGCTGCAGGTCTGGGAGGCTGTGGTGTGCAGAGGATACTCTGAGTGAGTTCCTCTTGGACCTCTTCCAGGTGTTTACACACAGAGCCAAACCTGGCTCCTCTTCAAGAGTCCGTGCGAGGGGGGGAGGGGGAGCTTAAAAATAAAATAAAAATCACAAAGTCCTCCCGAGCTGAGCTGCAAGCTCTGTGGTGCTAAACTGGGGCATTTCTTTCCATTTTTCACTGTGGAATGTTATTTCCATGCATAAAATGGGTCAAGTGTTTTATACAGGCAACAACCCAACCTCCCCCATCCAATTATTTTACTACAAATGATTTTTGTGTGTTTGTCTAGGTTCCCTGTTGTGTGAATTAGAGATACTGGCACCAAAGACAGACATGGGGTCTTAGGTGTTGGATTAAACACATTAAAAAATACACTGATTGTGTTTTGCCGCTGCTAAGATCCACGTAAACCCAAATTCTGCCTTTCTTAACTTGAAAGGGAAGCATTCTGAGCCCTGGGGTTTAACTTAAGATTGGGAAACAGTAGAGTGGAGTATGAGAAAGCCAGGGGAAATAAAGCAAGTAATAATCTATTTCACCTATGGAATCACTCATCTGCCTCTCCTACTAAAGGCAGAAGGGACCAGCCCATGCCCAGCACCTCCTGCCCATGCCAGCAGCCACCCACCCACACCACGTCCTCCTCCTCACAAGTGAGCAGAGAGTGCGAGATTGGGAAAAGTTAAGGAAACACACCGCTGAGTTCATCTTTGGGTTTGTTTTCCTTAGGACAAAGCAACTTTCTTGTGAGAGGACAGTCACACATGTCAAGAATGGGACAGGGGAGATGGAGAAGATCGCAGATGGAAGGGTGGCAGGGGAGAGGCGAGGATCACCAACGGTACCACCGGCACAAGCATCTGCTGCCTTCTGGTAGGAAGTGACTCCAGCTAAAGGGGAAATCCTCCCTGTCTCTTTAAGGCATCCTAGGACATGGAAACTTTGTACTTTCAGGGAACCTCCTTGCCAAAAGCACTGTAAAACATGTCTTCCTTCCCCCCCCC